>CANNZV010002801.1:33564-50768 GCA_947561585.1 Caprella mutica | reverse complement strand
GTACTATCATCGTAGCCGACACCGTTGAGCCCACCCGCCCAATTACTATCATTAAACGTCAGCGACTCTCTCCAAGCATTCCCTAGGTTACTTGTCGGCACCAGTGCGCGGACCGGCGTATCCTCTTCCAACAGAGTCGTGCCCTCGAAGTTCACCGGAATCGCTGTCGGTCTAGGATCAGTGCCATCGAGAGTGTAACGAATCTCACGTCCACCCGTGAGTCCTGTAGCGCTGAGTTGTATCTGGGTTCCCGCCGAAATCTCTCCAGAAGCACGATTGCTGCGAGGCGCTCTGAGAAACTGCCCATCCATCCATTCCACACGCTCTTGCAACCAGCTCTTCAAATGGTTCACCTCACCTTGGTAACCACCGAACCGAGGCCGCACAGCTGTCCAGCGTTGGAAATTCCGAGCCTGCGCCTCATTCAGTTCACTGGCAAAGTCATCTATCACCCCATGGATGTTAGCCGTGCTAAAAGCGCCCTCACGAAGCTCGAAATAGCGATCAATATAACGCTGCCAGAAGTTCTCATCGGCAAAGAGCTGGTTCCACCACGGGAACGTGAAATAATTCGTCCCACCTTGCCACGTCGACGCATTCTCGTCACGGCCGTCTGTCGAGCCCATGGATCTATCAAAGTCCCAGATGGGTCCCATCTGCAACTTCTCACCACGCGGCTTGAACATGTAGGTACTCAGCCGCAGAGCATCCGCATTCAAGGTGAGGACATTGAGTAAATGATGATCAATAAAGGCATCTACATCGATAAACTTCTCATAGCCCACCAAGGGATCACTGAAATCAGGTCCATTCAGCGCCTCTCCAAAGGCATTCATGTAATCTCGGATCCATCCACTCTGGGCCACGGTGATATCCTCCTCCTTCGGATACACATGTCGCAATGTCTGCCCAGCGCCATTGAAACCAGCATCGCCAGGATCCGCGCGATCGATCTTCATGATGTAACCGCCAGAGATACCGGGCTCAGTCGTCACTCCATCTGGCAAGCGATCCACATCTACACGATCATCGTCGCGAGAGATCTTCTCCATCAGCGTGTAGACGCCATGATAGTCACTCGACTGCAGATCACCGCCATTGGTATTCAAATAGACCTCCACGAAACGGGTACGGACCGCATAGCGACCGATCTGATTACTCAGCGAGTAAATGAACGGATTACGCATGAGCGCTCTATCAAACGTATAGCGCCCGCTGAGAATCCAGTCAGACTCTCTCGGTAAACCGAGAGGACTGATATTCTTATTCTCGTTCGCCTCGTTCCACGCTTCAATGGACCAAGACTGCTTTGCAAACCCGGTCGATGACGAGCCTCTCACCTTAAACCCAGCACGGGTGCCTAGCACATAGTCGCCTAACAATTGCGTCCGCCCGCCACCTTCACCAGGCTCAAAAATCGCCCAGAAAGTGAAAGCCTTGCCATTGCTCGCCGTAGGCCCACCGCCGAACCGATCCAAAACCACCACCGGAAGATTGGAATCGAAACTACGCACATTCGTGGCCAACCGAAGATAAGCCTCCTCCGAAACCGGACCAGGTGCCCGCCCTGCCACAAAGGTTCTGGCACGCACTAGCGTCGATCCATTAAGAGAAATCGGCGTGCCCATGAACCTCGTAGAGGTCGAGCCCGGCACACCGCCATCAGTCGTGTAACGAATAATCTCCTCTGCCGACTCACCACTCAGTGATAATGACAGAGTTCCCGTAAAGCCTCGACCAGGAACTGAGAATACCACTGGCCCCGCAGGCAAGCCTTGCTCCGTGCCATTAGGCTCACCAGGAGAAGCCCCTTGAAAGTAATCTGTCTCCCCTAGCCCTGCCTCACGTTGAAGCAAACCTTGTACGGCCGGCATGAAGACCAGATCCGAACTCGTGAGGTTCCGGTTCATGCCATGAATGGCTAACATATTCTCACCCACCCGAAGCTGATCCAATTGATCGTTCAAGCTATAGTCTTCGAAAACCACCGCAGCCCCATCATCATGCTGATCTGTCGATGCAGAGTCCCAGTCAAGAGTGGGCGGAGCAAAGGCAGATGCGACCCGCTCCCCATTCAAGTAAGCGACAAAGCCATCATCGTACTTCATCTTAAGTGTCAGTCCGAACAGCCCCTCCTTCGAGGTCACATTGAAAGGCACTCTCATGTAGATCGTCGTCGCAATCCCTGCCATCACACTTTCCACATCACCGTTGGTACCAAAGAGCCCCTCATACCCACTTCCCGTCTCGTAACCAATCCCCGTCGTCGCCGTTTGCCAGCTCGCGTCATTAAAGGAGCGCGCTTGCCAGTTAGGCACTTCACCTGCGGGCACCAACCACTTGCTAACGGCACCTTCTTCCAAGAAGGATACCACCTCGGTGTTGCCAGTCTGAGCCACTCCATACGAAATGTCCTCGAACTGCTCCGGATAGCTGTATTCTGACAAAGCCATCCCATCGCTGACTCGTACTAGCGCGAGATACCCACCTGATTTCGCCAGCTTGAAGTCCGTATGCAGTTCTCCCCCCTCGTCACGCCGATCTTCTCCAGAAGCATAGATAAGAAGATAATCGTTAGGGCCAAGCATTCTTGAAGGAAGGACCCATTTCGTCGGAATGAGAGGATCGTTGGTCAGCGCCAAGGTCTCTAGTGACACAGGGGCATCACTCGCATTGAAGAGTTCGATCCAATCTGGACTCTCCCCGCCCTGGACCGTGAGCGTGTCTTGGTTCGATGCCATAAACTCCGTGATAAACACCTGACCGACTGCAAGTGAGGTGCACAAGAGGAGACCAAGAGACGACAGCAGACACCGTCCCAAGAAGAGGCTTTGGGAATTCATATTAGAGGAGTAAACAAGGGGTTAAGGTAATCTAGACTCGTGAGAGATTCGTCACAAGTGCTGGATGAACGTTGAAGTCCGCAGGTTCCGTGAGGCGTTCTGGTTGCGTTTGCCCATTGCTGAGCTTCTCGTGACCGATGAAAGCACTAGTCAAGAAGCATGCCGAGCGCGGTCTCTGGCTTGAGGATGTCCCGGAGCCAACCTGCGGCATCAACGACGTCCTCATCGAAGTCGATCGCACTGGAATCTGTGGGACCGATTTACACATTCACAAATGGGACGCCTGGGCGCAGAAGACGATTCCCGTTCCCATGGTCGTCGGTCACGAGTTCGTCGGCAAGGTCGTCGAGATCGGAAGCAACGTGCACGACTTTAAAGTCGGCGATATCGTCGGTGGTGAAGGCCACGTGGTTTGTGGCCATTGCCGAAACTGCATGGCTGGTCGGCGGCATCTTTGCAAAGACACTGAGGGTGTAGGCGTGAATCGATCCGGTGCCTTCGCCGAATTGATTGCATTGCCACAAACAAATGTTTGGTATCACGCAGAAGGTATCGATCCCGACATCATGTCTATCTTCGACCCGTTAGGCAATGCCGTTCACTCTGCTCTCTCATTCGACTTATTAGGCGAAGACATCCTCGTCACCGGCGCTGGCCCCATCGGACTCATGGCTGCCGCCGTCGCCAAACACGCTGGCGCGCGATTCGTCGTGGTCACGGACGTGAATCCCTACCGCTTAGATCTAGCACGCAAGATGGGAGCCACTCTAGCAGTCGACGTGCGAGAAACCTCCATCGCCGATGCCCAGAAACAGTTAGGCATGCAGGAAGGCTTCGATGTGGGTCTTGAAATGTCAGGAAACGAACGCGCCTTCCAAGACATGGTTGGAAACATGGCTCACGGAGGGAAGATCTCCATGTTAGGCATCCCCGAGAAGCCCATGTCCATTGATTGGAATGAAGTCATCTTCAACATGCTCACAATCAAAGGCATCTATGGCCGCGAGATGTACGAGACGTGGTATAAGATGACTGTCATGCTACAAAGCGGGCTCGACATCAGCCCCGTCGTCACGCATCGCCTGCCCTACCAGGACTTTGAGGCAGGATTTGATGCCATGTATTCTGGCGAAGCCGCCAAAGTAATCCTCAATTGGAAAGACTCATGAGCACCCGCACCGATTTCTTCAACCACCTCCAAGGCGAACTCACCGCAATCGAAGAGGCAGGCCTTCACAAAGGCGAACGCCTTATCACCACGCGTCAAGCCGCTCGCGTGAATACACCGGACGGCGAGAATGTCCTCAACCTCTGCGCTAACAATTACCTAGGACTCGCCGGCCACCCCACCCTTGTCGACACCGCCAAAGAAGCGCTCGATCGCTGGGGATACGGAATGGCTTCCGTGCGATTCATTTGCGGCACGCAAGCCATCCACCGCGAACTTGAAGAGAAGCTGGCCAGCTTCCTTGGCACCGAAGACACCATTCTCTACTCCTCATGCTTCGATGCCGCAGGCGGTCTCTTTGAAGTCTTGTTAGGCAAAAAAGATGCCGTCATCAGTGATCAGTTAAATCACGCCTGCATCATCGATGGCATTCGCCTCTGCAAAGCTCAACGCTTCCGTTATGCTAACAACGACATGGCCGATCTAGAAGCCAGATTGAAGGAAGCCCAAGGCGCTCGTTTCAAACTCATCGTCACCGATGGCGTCTTCTCCATGGATGGCACCATCGCGGACTTACCATCCATTTGCGATCTCGCTGATAAGTATGAAGCGCTCGTCATGATCGATGACTCCCATTCAGTCGGATTCCTCGGCAAAGATGGACGCGGCACCCACGAACATCATGACGTCATGGGCCGCATCGACATCATCACCGGAACCCTAGGCAAAGCGTTAGGCGGGGCTAGCGGAGGTTACACCAGCGGGCGGAAAGAAATCATCGACCTCCTACGTCAGCGATCGCGTCCCTACCTCTTCTCAAACACGCTTGCTCCAGTCATCACGGCGACCTCCATCAAAGTCCTCGAGATGCTAGAAACTTCCGGCGACCTTCGCGAACAGCTCCGTGAAAACACCACCTACTTCCGCAAAGCCATGACGGAAGCAGGATTCGATGTCGTGCCAGGCGAGCACCCCATTATCCCGGTCATGTTTGGCGATGCCCACGTCGCTAGTGCGATGGCCAAAGGCCTTCTCGAAAGGGGCATCTATGTCGTGGCCTTCTCCTTCCCGGTCGTTCCCAGAGACCAGGCCCGTATTCGAGTCCAAATGTCCGCCGCTCACAGCCGAGAAGATCTCGAATTCGCGCTCGAACAATTCCAAGTCGTACGAGATAAGCTTGGGTTGAACGCATAACGCCATGAAGCAAACTCTCTCCCTTCTCACGACTTTCGCTTTCCTCTCAGGAGGCATCGCCCTCGCCGATCATCACGGTCTAAACCACCCGCCCGCGGGATTCACCGCTCTCTTTAATGGGAAAGACCTCGAAGGCTGGTTCGGTCACGGCACGGAAGATCCCCGTAAACTCTGGGCCATGAGCGAGGAAGAACTCGCCGCTCACCATGAGAAGACCATGGAAGATGTGAATCAGCATTGGTCCATCGAGAACGGCGAACTCGTCAATGACGGCCATGGCCTCTTCCTTACGACTAGGAAGGACTATCGGGATTTCGAACTTCTGCTAGAATACAAGACCGTGGCCAAAGCAGACAGCGGGGTCTACCTTCGCGGCGTGCCTCAGGTCCAAATTTGGGATCACACGGAAGAAGAAAAGTTCAAGCATGGTGCTGACAAAGGCTCAGGCGGGCTTTGGAACAATGCTGCCGGCAGTCCTGGCAAAGATCCTAGCAAGCTCATGGACAAGCCCTTCGGAGAGTGGAACCAATTCCGCATCACGATGATTGGCGAACGTGTCAGTGTCGATTTCAATGGCGAACGCGTGGTCGACAACGCCGTCATGCGCAACTACTTCGAGAAGAAGGGTGAAGACCTCCCGATGTTCCCCGCAGGCCCCATTCAATTACAAACCCACGGTGGTGAGATCCGCTGGCGCAACGTCTTCGTCCGCGAGATCGGCTCAGAAGAAGCCAACCTCCATCTGTCGAACAACGGCTTCACTTCTCTCTTCGACGGCAAATCTCTCGATCATTGGCAGGGTGCCGTCGACAACTATGAAGTCGTCGGTGGTAACATTCGCTGCAAGCAAGGCAAAGGCGGCAACCTCCTCACCAAAGACGAATATGAGAACTTCATCTTCCGCTTCGAATACAAACTACCTCCCGGCGGCAACAACGGTGTCGCCGTCCGCGCGCCACTCACTGGCGATACTGCCTGGGAAGCCTATGAGATCCAGATTCTCGATGACACTCACGAGAAGTACGCCAAGCTAAAAGACTATCAGTATCACGGTTCCATTTACGGTCTAGTCCCAGCAAAGCGCGGCTACAATCGCCCCGTTGGCGAGTGGAACTACCAAGAAGTCGAGGCCAATGGCTCTCACATCAAAGTCACCGTCAACGGCACCGTCATCGTCGACGCTGATATCAGCAAGATCGACCGCAGCACCATCGAGAAGCTCCCCAAAGGAGTCGATCGCACCAAAGGCTACGTTGGCTTTGCCGGACACAGCGACCCTGTCGAGTTCCGCAACGTCACGATCAAACGGCTTCCGTAGTTCTCTACTTCTGAGCACTCACCACTTTGGTGAGTGCGGCCACCGTGCCACCGATGTCTCCCAGATTCGCCGGGAGGATCATGGTGTTGTTCTCCTTCGCCAAGTTGCCGAACTGTTCCACATACTGTTCGGCCACTCGGAGGTTCATGGCTTCATGACCACCCGGCATCTGGATAGTTTCTGCTACCTTGCGGATCCCTTCAGCTGTCGCCGTCGCTAGCAGAGCGATCTCCTGCGCCTTGCCCTCTGCCTCGTTGATTTGCTCCTGCTTCTTCGCTTCCGAAAGCATGATCGCCTGCTGCTTGTTGCCCTCAGCGATGTTGATCTTTGCTTCGCGCTCACCCTCAGAGTGAGCCACCACCGCACGCCGCTCTCGCTCCGCACGCATCTGCTTCTCTAAAGCATCCTTCACTGACTGAGGCGGGTTGATGTTAGAAATTTCATAACGCGTGATCTTCAGGCCCCAAGGCTCGGAAGCCCTATCCACGGCATCGATGATATGCGCATTGATCTGCTCACGTTCTTCAAACGTCCTATCAAGCTCCAGCTTACCGATCTCTGATCGCAAGGTTGTCTGCGCCAACTGAATGGAAGCATAGCGATAGTCCTCAATCCCGTAACTCGCTGCCTTTGCATCCAAGACCTGCATGTAAAGCACTCCATCGATCTCTACCGCAATGTTATCTTTCGTGATACACATCTGCGAAGGCACATCGAGCGCGATCTCCTTCAGATTGTGACGATAGGCCACCCGCTCGATAAAGGGGATAAGCAAGTGAAAGCCAGCATCCAGCGTCCGCGAATACTTGCCGAGCCTTTCCACCACAAAGGCCTGCCGCTGCGGCACCACCTTCGCCGCCTTGATCAAAGCAATCACGATCAGAGCAACAATGCCCCCTGCCACGATGATAGTCGTAAATTCGTTCATAATAGTATATTGTTGTTAGTCAAATGTTCTAGTGAATCCACCGCCGACGAATCACGAGGGTAATTCCATCGACCGCCGCAATCTCAGCAGCATCCCCGGGATGCATTTCCTCCTCTGCACGGGCCTTCCATTCGGCGCCCTTGAACTCCACCTTTCCCTGCGCCCCAACTCTATCAAAGTCCGTCAGAATGATCGCCTCCTTGCCGACAAACTCATCTGCATGATCTGAGCCGCCTGGCAAAGCAGGCTGTTCCCCTCTCAACCGGAGCATGAGCAGACGCCGCAGTGTCCCAGTAAAGGCAATCGACACTCCGGCGAAACAAACCAACTGAAAGGAAACCGTTTCCAGCCACCCGATAGCAGCCAGTCCAGCCACCACCCATGCTGCTAGACCAAAGAAGACAAGAATGACTCCTGGCAGAAAGAACTCACTCGCCAGGAGCGCCAAGCCAATAAGAAACCAGATAATCCAAGGATCCATAAAGATACGATGAAGACACCTCTATTAAAGCCTAGATTTACCGCCCAAGCCATTACAAAGCCTTCAGCGAATTGTAGAGCCCCCTAACTATCAATACCACAGTAGCCGAACGGGAAATCAATTCACAAGATGCGGAATCGCAGAAAGCAGCGTCTTCGTGTAATCGTGCTCCGCCTTCTGCATCACGTCATCGGCTGTTCCTTGCTCGACAATCTTCCCCCGCTGCATCACGGCGATACGGTCAGCGATGTAGTGCACAACAGAAAGATCATGCGAAATAAAGATCATTGTTAGGTTCAAGTCCTTCACCAGATTCGTGAGCAAATTGAGAATCTGGCTTTGGATAGACACATCTAACGCACTCACAGGCTCATCCGCGATGATCAACTTCGGCTCTGGAGCAAGCGCTCGCGCAATCGCAATCCGCTGTCTTTGGCCACCACTAAATTCGTGCGGATACTTCTTCATGTAGCGAGGTGCCAGTCCCACTTTCTCCATCAACTCGCCCACCTTCACGCTCAGTTCATCCCCAGAGAAATCGGGATGACGTCGTTTCAAAGCTTCTGCCAACGTGCTAAAAACCGTCATCCTCGGATTAAGAGAAGCGTAAGGATCCTGAAAGACCATTTGGAAGTTCAGCCGCTCATCACGCACCTCTTGAGGCGTAAGCCCACTGAGATCGCGACCTTCAAGAAAGATCTTCCCTCTCGTCGGCGGGATCAACTGCATCACCGTCCGACTTAAAGTCGACTTTCCACAACCTGACTCACCGACTAAGCCAAGGATTTCTCCTCGTGGCACTTCTAGCGAAACGCCATCGACTGCCTTGATTGTTTGGCCTTTGGCCTGGAAATAGGTGCAAAGATTCTCGATGCGTAACATGGCAACAATTTGTTAGGAATTTAAATCAATCTCACCCGATTGTCTGCGCAGGCACGCCGTCTCATGGCCAGTGGCCGCTTCCTCAAGTTTCGGCGTCGCTTCACGGCAGCTCGCTTCGGTGAAATCACAGCGATCAGCGAAACTACATCCCACCACCGGTTTTGTAAGATCAGGAGGCAAGCCCTCAATCGTATAAAGCGGCTCGCCCTTCTTCTGCATGGCCGGGATCGAACGCTGCAGCGCCTTTGTGTAAGGATGCTCAGCATGACTAAAGAGCCGATCCGTTGGAGCGCACTCTACCACTTTACCTGCATACATCACATGCACACGGTCACAGACATTCGAAACCACAGCCAAATCATGCGTAATGAATATCACAGATGTGCCCAGACTCTTCTGCCGCTCTTTGATCAGATCCAGAACCTCTTTCTGCACCGTAACATCGAGCGCTGTCGTCGGCTCATCAGCGATAAGAATCTCAGGCTTCGTGATCAAAGCCATCGCAATCATCACACGCTGCCTCATGCCACCTGAAAACTCATGCGGATAACTCCGAATACGCGAACTCGCATCGGGAATGCCCACTTCTTCCAAAGACTCGATCGCCCGCTTAAGCGCCGCCTTCTTATCCAAC
This sequence comes from Caprella mutica, assembly GCA_947561585.1. Lineage (NCBI taxonomy): Eukaryota > Metazoa > Arthropoda > Malacostraca > Amphipoda > Caprellidae > Caprella > Caprella mutica. The sequence continues at coordinate 41,320 of CANNZV010002801.1, read as the reverse complement.
TGCTCATGGATAAGCAAAGGCTCCATCAACTGCGTACTGATCCGCAAATAAGGATTCAAGGACGTCATGGGATCCTGAAAGATCATCGAGATCCGCTTCCCCCGCACTTTCCTCAACTCAGCTTCGGAAGCCTGCAGAAGATCGAGACCATCTAACTTGGCCGTCCCTCCCTCAATCTTACCTGGAGGCATTGGGATCAATCCTAACAAACTATAACACGTGACCGATTTACCACTACCGGACTCTCCCACAATGCCCAGCGTCTCTCCCTTATCCAAAGAGAAAGAAACACCATCGACCGCACGGACAATGCCATCACGCGTGTGGAAATGAGTTTTGAGGTCTTCTACTTTTAACATGGCAGCGAGAGGGAAAACCACGAATGAACACGAATGAACACGAATGACATGGCTATAAAACGAGGCGTTCCCATTCCAATTTCGGGCGTCTGAAGTTGAGGAGCAGTCCTACAGGAAGGCTCGTGATCTTAAGGTAATTGATCATCTGCCCACGTTCCTGATCAGTGATCCGATCGACGACCTTGGTATCAATCACAACCTGCTCAAAGGCGATCAAGTCAGGAATGTACTTCCCAACCTGATGTCCCTTGTAAGTGACAGGGAAAGGTTTCTGCTGGGCAAAGGGAATTTCCCGCAGCTTAAACTCTACCACGAGCGCATTCTCGTACGGCTTCTCATTGATACCGTGACCAAGCGTATTGAGCACCTCAAACGCACAATTCACAATCTGATAGACTTCGTCCTTAAGAATCATTCGTGTGAATTCGTGTCTATTCGTGGTTTAATCCTTTGAAGTTTTAGGATCAAGAGCGTCCCTCAGACCATCTCCGAGGAAGTTTAGAGAGAAGATCGTCAGTGAAAAGAAGAGCGCCGGAAAGACCAGGAGCCACGGATCACTATACATGCGATCAGCCCCTTCTTTGATCAGAGATCCCCACGAGCTATTCGGAGGCTTCACTCCGAGGCCGAGGAAGCTGAGAACAGCCTCAAGACGCATGACGGAAGGCACCGTTAAGGTAGTATAAACGATAATAGATCCGAAGACATTCGGAATGAGATGCCTGAAGATGATTCGCCGATGACTGAGGCCTAACGAAACCGCCGCTTCGACGAATTCCTGCTTCTTCAAGGTGATGATCTGACTCCGCACAATGCGCGCCATCGTGAGCCACTCGACAAAGCCAATTGCGAAGAAGAGAAGTAATAGGTTGGGCTCAAAGACTTTAGACTTCTCCTTCATCGACTGCAGAAACGCGATGTCCTGCAAGGCATCACTAAACGAGGCCGTCAGGATGATCACGATGAGCATGAAGGGCAAGGCGTAGAGAACATCCACGATGCGCATCATGATCGCATCTGTGCGCCCGCCGACATAGCCGGCGATCGCACCATAGGCCACACCAATAATGAGCGAGACGAACGTGGCAATGAATCCGACGATCAGTGAAACCTGCCCGCCATAGAGGATTCGAGAAAGGATATCACGTCCCAGGTGCTCAGACCCCAACAGAAAGTCTTTGTTAGGCGGCTGTGACTTCGCATCGAGATGCGTAAGTGTAGGATCCTGCACGCCAAAGAGCGGACCAAAGAAGCAAAGCAAGGTAATGAAGACGAAGAGGAAGAGGCTCGCCATGGCCAGCTTATTCTTCTTCAACCGCAGCCAAGCATCCTTCCCCAGGGAAGAGCCTTTCTCGATTTCATGTAAACGCGTCGTATCCATCAGTCGATCAGGCATCAGAGGTTTGGTGACGCGGGTTGAGCCAAGCTAGCAGAATATCCGAGAGAAGGTTCGTGATCAGAATGAGCACCCCGAAGGTAGCGACGGATCCTAACAACAATGGCGTGTCTCGGTTAGTCACAGCGCGAATGAAGTGCGTTCCAAGTCCAGGTAACTGAAAGACCGACTCCATGACAAAGGAACCACCAATCAAAGAAGCGACAGCAGGTCCAATGAAGCCAACAACCGGAACTAGCCCTCCCTTGAGCGCATGGAAGAGAACGACACGAGTCTCTGAAAGCCCCTTCGATCTTGCCGTACGAATGTAATCTTGTGAGAGCGTCTCAAGCATGCCCGCACGTGTGAGTCGAGCAAAGTAAGCGCCGTAGAAGAGTCCCAAGGTCAAGCCAGGCAGGATCCAGTTTAGCCAAGGCGTTTCCCAGCCCAATGCAGGCAACCAGCCAAGCTTAATCATCGCAATCGAGAGCAATGGTCCTATCACAAAAGTCGGCAAACAGATACCGACAAGAGCAAGCGACATGAGCGTGTAGTCCACACCGGTGTTCCGTTTCACCGCCGAAAGCACGCCAATAGGGATACCGATAGTTAATGCGAAGACCAGTCCAGCCACACCGATCATAAAGGAAACCGGGAACGCCATGCCAATCACCTCGTTCACCGTGAAACCCTTATTTCCAAAGGAAGGGCCGAAGTCGAGCGTGACGAAGTTCCACATCTGCTTGCCATACTGAACGATGACCGGCTGGTCCCGTCCCCAGTAGGCATCCATCTTAGCCAGGATGTGTTTGGGAATGGCCTTGTCTTCCTGGAAAGGATTTCCCGGAGCCAATCTCGTGAGAAAGAAAGTAATCGTCAGGATGCTGAAGAGCACCAAGAAGGCCTGCAAGATACGTGAGATAATGAAGCGCGCCATGATACCCTAACTATTCAGCTAACAAATCCACGTGTTTGTAAGGATGGTTATCGAGCAGCAGAGGCTCCCAGTTCTTCATATGAGGATGCACCAAGGTCGTCCGAGTATACCAATAAATCGGGATAAAGGGCAGCTCAGTCATGGCGATCGTCTCCGCCTCTTGCAAGATCTTCTGGCGGGCTTCCGCGCTTGGGGCCAGCGCCGCATCCTTAAGTAGCTGGTCATACTCAGGGCTACTCCAGCCCGTCTCATTATTACTATCCCCTGTCCGCAACATGTCCAAGAACGTGGTCGGGTCCACGTAGTCGCCGATCCAGGCGTGACGCGCCATTTGATATCTCATGTCATGCAGGGTGGACTGATACACTTTCCATTCTTGGTTGAGCAAACCGATTGCATTGATACCAAGCTCCTTCTTCCACATGTCTTGAACCGTTTCCGCAATCGCACGGTGCGTGTCTTGCGTATTGAAGAGCAGCTCGATCCGAGGGAAGCCTTCGCCATTAGGATAACCCGCTTCCGCAAGAAGTTCGCGCGCTCTATCAGGATCATACCTCACTAGCTGGGGCGACTCGTAGAGCCCCTCGATCGGCGGCACAAATGCATACGCTGGGCCTTGCCCGCCAAGCGTCACATTCTCGACAATCTTCTTACGATCGATCGCGTAGGCCAGCGCTTGCCGGACCTTCACATTGTCCAAAGGAGGCACGTTTAGGTTGCACTTGTAGTAATAGACACCGGCGTAGGGATCTAGTCGCAAGTGCTTGGGATCATTCTTCCGATACCAATCGATCATGTTCGGCGGCATCGTGTAAGTGTAATGGACTTGCTCATCACGATAAGCACGCTCCTCCGTGAACTCATTGGGCAGCGGGTAGAAACGAATCTCTTTGAGCTTCACAATATCCGCATCCCAATAATGCGGATTTGGCTCCACCACGACGGATTTGTTGATCTGCCAGGATTTCAATTGAAAAGCCCCGTTACTCACATGGTTCCCAGGACGCTGCCACAACGTGAACTGCATCGTCATGGGCTTCAGCCCCGCATCATTCTCCCCAAACTTCTCAATGGTCGGCGGATGCACCGGAAACCAAGTTCCGTGCTTCACAATCTGCGGGAAGAATGCGGTCGGCTGGCTAAGTGTGCACTGCAGGGTCCGGTCATCCAGCGCCTTCACACCCACCTGGGAGAAATCGGTGATCTTCTCCTCATTGAACGCCTTCGCATTCTTCAGGAAATACAACATGCTCGCATACGGCGACGCCAGATCCGGAGAGAGAATCCGCTCATAAGCATAAATGAAATCGCCAGGCACGACACGATCGCCATTCGACCACTTCGCATCGTCACGGAAGTGAAACGTCCACACCGTGTAGTCCTCATTCGACTCCCAACGCTCAGCCACCCCAGGCGCATTCGCGCTATCGTCTGTCGGATGGAAAGTCACCAAGCCCTCAAACAAAGCGCGCAAGATATTGCTATCGCCGACACTACTCACCAAGTGAGGATCCAGAGCCTTCGGCTCGGAGCCGTTGCCCATCATGAGAATCTTGTTCCGTGTCGCCCAATCGACTTGGGATTCGCGATCACAAGACACTTGTGTCAGAACGACCACAAAGAAGAGCGCACCTCGAATGATAGAAGGCATACTCATCCGCGAAGGCGTGAAATGGTAGGGCAAGTGGGGGCGACGTGCGATTCCATGTAACGTAGTTAAAGAACCCTAGGGGGAAACGAATGTCCAATCAATGAGAAAGCTACGCTGAAAGATTTAGTTTCGCCTCAGCCCCCTCCTCTTACTGAAGCCCCCACCATCCCCAGGATCGATGGCCGCCGCGCCGGTCCTTTCTCCGTCAAATGATAAGTCTAACGGCGCACTCCCCCGTGAACCCCTTAAAACGCGCCCTTTCAAGCAAGAGATCGCGCACCACGAGCAGTCCATTCCCCCAGAATATCCAGCGCACAGGCCACAGGACAACAGGAACAGCGCCTAGAATGAGCCTCATCTAAGGCCATGCCACAAGACCCTCCACAAATTTGCCCACCGTTTACAAGTAAATGAACGCACCAACAAACTCAATCTCGAGCGCCTCATCGCCCGCCCTCGCTTCAGACGCAAGTGCGACCCCGCAGCATCCCACGCCTTCGAGGCACGGAAGACAGCAACCACCGCAAGCAGATTCAAAGGAATCTGAAAGCCCCGAGAAGCGCATCAACCATGAGGAAATAACACCCACCACGTTTAGGGTAGCTCCGGCATCCTGCCGGGGTCACGGGCTGGAAGCCCGTGCTACATTATCACCGCCCGACTCCCTTTTCTCATCGGAAGACTTAGGGTTTCGGCAATGCCCATTTCTTAGTGTCTCTGTCATATATCAAATCCGCGGCGTGATCCTGTATCCAGTAGAGTTCGTCATACTCAGCCTCCTCCGGAAACTCACAGCAACGAAACAATAATTCTTTCAACATCTCATATTCGCCACCCGACAGTTTCGCGTCGACCCAGCCCATGGATTGCTCCCCTCTCAATTGGATTGTCGCCACCGTATCATCTAACAAAACCCTACTCTTTTCAGCCTTATCTGATGCAGCAATCAGTGACGCTGCCATGACGAGTGCACTTGACTGCCCTTCTTCAACGGCAATGCTCACAAGCGCGGCTTCGGTGGACAGTCCTGAGATGTCCCTATCTATCGGGCTATAGCGAAAGTTCTTCCACCCGCGAGCCACTACCTCCCCCACAGGATACCCCGGAACGCTCTTTAAAGCAGTATAGAGCCTCGGGCCAATAGCAAAGCCATTACGCGTCTCCGGAGAGAATGCCAATTCTAAGCGGTCTGCGAGAATCTTCCCCGCCCTCGCATTGGAAGGCGCCGCTTTAGTGAACGCCTCAATCCAAGTCTCGGGCAACGGAACGGCCAACGAACCTTCCGCTTGTTCCAACATCGACTCAAGAACCTCACCATCCAACCAACCGTACCTAACGATCGCCGGCATCAAATCAAAATCTAACCGATTGTAACGGGCGACATGAGCACGATCCGATGGCTTAAGCAACCAAAGGCAAGCCTCCCGGCAGGCCTCGCTTATCTTGGAATCTGACGCCAACATACCGGCTGACGCTACCACACCCGCTTGTAGAATCACCTCCACATGAGCCGCCCCCACCCTAAAAAGCTCAGCAACAATTCTTTGTGAGTTTCCTGAACTGCGGAAGCTCAACACCCTAGCACAGTGCACCTCTGCTTCACGTCGAGACAAACCTTCGCCAACAACCAGGTCTTCCAGCGGCGCATCGGAAGGATAAACATGAAACCCCGGCATCACGATATCAAAAGACGTGCTAGCAAAGTCACGCGTCCGAACGACCACAATCTCAGCCCCCGCCAACTCTGCAGACTTTTGACGAAACGCGCTGACTGAGGCTCGACGGACCTCACGGCTCGACTCACGAACCAAGTATCCCTTCAGAGACGAAAAGAGGCTCCGGCGCGGCAAGCACGTCGAACGCACGACTCGCTCCTCAATAGTGAACCAACCTTTGTCATCCCGCAATTTGACCGCCGTATCCTCATCTCGCCATTGCCCTGGCTCTTGGGCCGACGATCGAAAGGCGATCTCTGGCCGAGAAAGCCAAACTTCCGCCTTCGCATTATACGCAATTCCACCGACCCGACTATCACTTACTGACACGCCACCTGAAAAAACCGTGCTACTAAAAGTATCGCTGGAGGCAACATCCCAACGCCGTTGATACTTATAGCCAGGAAACAACTCAGCCGTCCGATCAATCTCTGCCCAGAATGACGTGTCTAATGACTCCAACTCACCACCACCTGGAAACTGAAGCCGGGCATCCTTGATCGCGATAAGCGCAGACACCTTTGGCGGTATACCTAACAGACGACCTCGCCTCGTAAGCTCGAAACGTGCGTTACCTCCGGGCCCATACGATTGGCTTGAACCATTTCTCCCAGTCGAATCGATCAGAAGAGTGAGTTCATCCAGGATTTCAGAACTATCAGCGTCCCCCACACTACCCATCAAGAGACGAGTATCCCGATCGCCTCCCGGCATCATCACAGCCAAGGTAATCGAGGTGACACAACTCAAAACCAAGCAAACCCTCGTCCACTTGGCACGGCGCCATGCTGAGTGAATCCACAGAGTTCCCCAAGCCAATACGCCTATGGACAACAATCCCAAGCCACCATCGAACTTTCCAGACCACAGCTCCGGAACCATTTTAAACCAAAGCCAGTAAAACCACGCCTGCCCAAACCAGAACAGACCAACGACCACAGTCAGACCAAGCGCCAAACGTTTCCAACCGGGCAAGAGTACCGAAGCCACTCCACTCAATCCGGCAACCGCCAACGGCCACGCCAGCCAACCAATCGCCCAGTCGCCAGCGCAAAGTGACAGCCCAGCCCAAACGCTCATCGTGATGACACACACACTCAATGCCTTCGCAAGAAACAGGCGCTGAGGCGCACAAGGCTTCACCTGCCAGAAGGCCGGCCTTCCATCCATACGATCCTCCTGGAAAAGCCTGATGACAAGGCCCGCCAACAACAATAGCGCGAGAGTGGCTGTCAGAGAATCTGCACGGGCAACCAGGTCCCACCAGAAATCAGAATTTGGCTGCGAAGACTCGATTGCTCGAACTCCAACATCACTTAACAATACCACCACGATTGCGATTATCCAAAGTCGCACAACATAGATATCCTTCCGAATTTGTGCCCAAAGCTTATTCATAGTGTCTCCTCCTTCCAGATGTAAACCTGCAGCGCACGATCATACTCTAACCGAGCTCCATTCTCTTTCAGCCACGCTGGAAAATCCTCACGCTCTCCACGAAACGGAGAGTGTTTCCACATCAAAGACGTCACCTGCTCGTCGACCTTGCTCCAATAGTAGCGATGCCCCATGAGACGCCGCAATCTATTCAGCGCCTCCGGATGACCGGAGCGGAGCCCTAAGAGCATGGCTCGATCATCACCGATAAGACTAGCCGCCATCCATGCTTGATTGATTCTTGGCCCTAGATCTATCCCATGGCCAACCACCATGTCGTAG
>CANNZV010002801.1:0-32438 GCA_947561585.1 Caprella mutica | reverse complement strand
CATTGCCTCCGCTGCCCCACGCACGAAGTGACGGTTGAGTTTCCCAAGTGGGGTTGGGCAACAGAACCGTGTAGTCAATCTCAGCATACGACTGAGACGGCGTACTTAGAGACACCCCCCTACCAAGTGCGTCCTCAAGGCGCCCAAATGGCATCTGAATCACTTCCGCACTATCAATCTTCTTACTCTCCTCTGGCTCGACATACTCCGCCTTGCTAACATGAAACCCCTTTGGGTAGTAAGCGCGCAGACCACCGAGAGAAAGCAACAGCAGGACCAAACAGATCATAGAATGAACGCTCCGCCTTGTGCGAAACTGATAGTAAACCAATACCAGGAATGCTATCCACACTAGCCCCACAATCACATAGGTTCGACTGGGACTGAGAACAACCGGCTTCGGGCTAACCAAGAATGGGACGAGAGCAGTGAGCACTAGCGCCACAGCCAGCATCGTAACGTATTTCCCAAAGTTGCCTGCAATTGCAGCGACAGCCAATGCTACAGCTAAGATAGGTAGGCGATCTACTACCCAATCCAGCATCAACCACTTCGCATGCTCACCGAACCCCTGCTCGAGACAAACGAGCCATTCGATTCCGGCTGGTATGAGAACAAGATACGCTACAAGAATTACCGTCTTGGAAACAAAGACTCGATTTGCCGAAAGTGGTAGACTTTGCCCAAAGGCTGAACTCGAAATAGGAGCTTCTTCCACATTGCTCATCCCAATGATGAGCAGGCTCATACCCATCGCAAGCCAAGGGAAGACGCCTTCGAACATCTGCAAGGCTTGTTCAAATCCATGATCCCCCATGTAGGCCAAGTGAGTGTACCGGAGGACCGCATCGGTAAGCACAAGCAACCACCACGCAATCCACCATGGCCAGAGCCGCAAATGCTCTTTCTGCAGTAGATGCCAGGTCTTACTCATGACGCCTCCCGATGTTGACGTTCCACTGCCAAGTAGATCTCGCGAAGCGACATCGGCGATTCCGTTAGTCCCGCGTCTGGAAACAACGCGGCTACTTGGGCCGCCGTTTCCTCAGAATCATAAGCCGAATCTACAAAGCTCGCCCGGCGTGCCGTGGCTTCCCAGTGCCACCAATCACTCATTTCAGGCGGTGATGGCTTCTCTGTCAGGTCCAAATCAATTTGGCGAAAGCGGCTTTGCAAACTCTCAACAGACTCTTCCAGCACGAGGCCCCCTTCATGCACAATACCCACCCAGTCAGCGATGCGCTCGACCTCTTCGACATCATGTGAGGACAGAAAGATGGTGCATCCATCGGCACCGCCCATGGATAGCAATCCCTGGACGAGATCCTCACGAACACCGGGATCCAGCCCGCTGAAAGGCTCGTCCATGAGAAGAACTTTCGGGCGGTAAGCAAGAGCTGCGACCAGGGCCACTTTCATCTTCATCCCACGAGAGAGCTGTCGAATCTTGGGACTCTCATCCAACCCAAACATCTGCAGAAGCTCTTTCTCAAAGGCCACATCCCATGTCGGATAGAGCGGTTTTAAATAGCGCAGCAACTGCCCCACGCGCATCCACTGCGGCAGCGGATGATTATCCGTGACATAACCAACCTGCTCCAGGTCACGCTCGCGTAGCTTCCTCGACGGGCGACCTAGCACTTCCGCTGAACCTGACGAAGTGGGTAAGAGGTTCAACAACATCCGAATCGTCGTGGTCTTGCCGGCTCCGTTGTGCCCTAGAAATGCATAGATGGATCCAGTGGGAACCTTGAGATCGAGCGAGTCCACCACCTTCTGCCGACGGTAACGTTTGGTGAGTCCGTGAGTTTCGATTGCTAGTGCTTGGCTCATAGTTTCTTCCAGTGTTCGTTGAATGCTTTGACGACATCAGCGCGCTTCAGACCGAGCTGCTTTGCGTTGACTGCGAGGGTTTCCAAAGTGTCTTCGAGTAATGCTAATCGTTCTTTGTCAGGAGGCACGTAGGTAGCGCTGACCACCGTCCCTATGCCTGGCTTGACCTCCAGAATGCCCTCGGTCTTCAGCACCCCAACGATCTTGAAGGCGGTATTCGGATTAATCTTCAGCTCCAGGCTCAGCACGCGCACCGATGGAAACGTGTCTCCCGGCGCAAGTTGCCCTCGGACCAAGGCCTTGCGCACGGCGTAGAGAACTTGCTCATACACCGGCAGACCGGTCTTGAAGGTGACTTTAAACGGAAGCATCTTTAGTGTTCTATTCCATATAGAACACCTAGAACACCAATCGTTCAAGATCCATTTGGAGAAACTTCCTCAAGCATTGACGCAGAAGCGCTTCCCACTTACCTCTATATCCCAACCAAGTAGATCATCTATGGCACGACTAGCACGCACTTCACTCATCGTTTCCACGGCACTTCTCGGAGTGCTTTTCGCTGTCTTCGCTTACTTTCAGCTGAACGACACGAACCCTGAGATCTATCATAAGCCTTCAATCACCGATGCCTGGTCTTGGGTAATCTTCTACGGGCTGATTTCGATCTTGTTCACTGTATCGATCTTTCGCCGCGTTCCAGTTAGCTTGTTAGTCCTTGCCGTCTTGTTCTGTGTCTATGAGATGGTCACGACCGCGCCTGGCTTATATGCGAATCTCTTTCAGGCTGAGAAATTCACGATGACAGGCGCGTCCATGGCACCATCCCGCTCCGAGGTAGAGTTGAGCCGCGAGTTCTTCGGAGCACTCATTGGCTTACTTGGGGTCAGTTTCCTCTGGTGGCAGTCGAAGAAAGCCCGAAGAGTGGCAGCATGAGCGCATCGATTGCCCCCAAGATCGCCATGCTGGGCATGGCTTCTGAGAACTGCACTTTCTCGCAGGCTAGGACGACCCGAGACGACTTCGAAGTTCTCCGCGGGGAGCGCTTGAGGAAGACGCGCTACCCTTTCCTTAAGGACGAGCAATTTGCTAGAGCAACATTCCTACCTCTCATTCACTGCCGAGCGTTGCCTGGAGGCATGATCACTCCAGAGACCTATGCCGCGCTGAAGCAGGACTTGGTAGAGCAGCTAGAATCCGTGCTGCCTGTCGATGCTGTTTACTTAGATCTTCATGGCGCCATGCATGTGGAAGGCCTCCATGACGCCGAGGCAGATCTGGTCAAGGCGGTGCGCAGTGTCGTAGGGGAATCTTGCCTGCTCGGCGCTAGCATGGACTTGCATGGAAACGTCTCAGAGTCTCTGGTCGATCAAGTGGACCTCTTCAGCGCCTATCGCACTGCTCCACACATTGACACCAGAGAGACTCGCGAGAAAGTATGCCGACTTCTTTTAGAAACTCTCACAAACGGCTGGACATTGGAACGAGCTTGGATCCCCATTCCTGTCCTCTTGCCAGGTGAGATGACGTGCACTTTGGATGAGCCAGGAAGTTCACTCTATGACGGACTCTCAGATTTCGACGATCAGACAGGGATCCTAGACGTCTCCCTCTGGGTCGGCTACGTGTGGGCAGACACACCTCGCGCCCATGCCTGTGCGCTCGTCACAGGCATACGTGGCGAATGTGATAGCAAAGGCGTGGCAAAGACAGTGGCTACTCGCTACTGGAACGCACGTGAGGCCTTCCGTTTCAACGTCCCACACGGAACTCTCACAGAGTGCCTAGATCAGGCTATCGCCGACCAAGTAAAGCCGGTGGTCATCAGCGATTCGGGAGACAACCCCACGGCAGGCGGCGCTGGAGACCTGCCTTACGCCCTCGCTGCCGTCGCCAAACGCGACGTTTATCTCAATGGGCTCAAGCAAGCGCTCGTCGTCGGCATCTGGGATCCCCAGGCTATCGCCAAATGCACTGCGGCCGGACTGGATGCCGAGATCCATCTCTCAATTGGATCAGAAGCCGATTCGCGTCATGCCCATCGACTGAACATCCTCTGCACAGTGAAGCATTTCTTCGATCATGACCCTGTGGCCGGGCGCCAGGTCATCGTTCAGATCGGCACCGGCATTCAAGCTGTTCTCACAGAGCGGCGAAAGCCCTTCCACTACTTTTCAGACTTCCATGTGCTCGGGCTCAAGCCGGAAGAGGCGGATCTCGTCGTAGTCAAGATCGGTTACCTTGTGACCGACCTTCAAAAATTAGCCGAGAAAGCCTACCTGTCATTAACACCAGGATCAGTCAATCAGCACGTAACTGAAGTCGAGTATACTCAGATCGCGAGACCCATGTTCCCATTCGACCGCGACTTTGAATGGACTCCCGAGGCGAGACTTAGCTTCCGATAATCCAGGTCTGCGCGCGACTAGTCGGCGCTACATGCGCTGCCGGAAAGTCATCCCCTTCTCCAGCGAAGATCTCATCATAGATCGGCCGTTTCGCTTCACCCGTGACGAGGAAACACACGTGACGTGACGCATTGATCAACGGATAAGTGAAAGTGATCCGATGCTCATCAAACTTAGGAACGTAATTTCCCACTACCCAACGCTTGGTTTCCCCTAAAGCCGGAGTCCCAGGAAAGAGAGAAGCTGTGTGACCATCATCCCCCATTCCTAACAAGATGAGATCATGAGTGAAGATTTCATCACCGGAAACGGCCGCACGAACGCGCAAATCATCCTCACACACCTGCGCAGCCTCATCCGCTCCGAGTTCACCTTGCATTCTCACGATTTGGCCCTCCTCCAAAGCCACGTGCCCTAGCAACGCTTCTTTGGACATGCGATAGTTGCTACGCTCATGATCGGGCGAGTAACAACGCTCATCACCAAAGGTCACGACCGTCTTATCCCAAGGGAAATCACTCAGCTCAGCAAGCCGCTGATAAATCACAGCCGGCGTCCCGCCCCCGCACAGGGACAAGCGGAACTCTCCACGCGCTTCCACGGCTTCAAAAGCCAATTTGGCAATCAATTCGACCGCGGTCTCCGCGAACTTATCCGTTCGTTTGATCGTTCGAGACAATTCAAGACGCTTATGCACACTAGTAGACTACCAATCAATCTAAATGAATTCAATACTGAAGTTAGTCATTAGCATAACTACTACGTTACATCGACATACCACCATCAACAGCAAGGACCTGCCCTGTGATATAGCGGCCTGTAGCTCCACCCAAGAAGACCGCCGTTTGAGCGATATCTTCTGGGTTGCCGAAGGTTCCCAATGGAATGTTAGCCTTCGCGGCCTCTTGCACACTTTCACTTAGCTCACCCGTCATGTCCGTGGTGACAAAACCTGGCGCAATGACATTCGCAGTGAGGCCTCGACTAGAAAACTCACGTGCGAGGGATTTGGTAAATCCAATCAGTCCAGCTTTACTCGCAGCGTAATTCACCTGACCTGCATTCCCCATGATTCCCACAACAGAGCCAATGTTAATAACACGCGCGGCGGATGATTTCAATAAGGGACGTTGAAACGCCTTCACGGCATTGAAAGCTCCTTTTAAGTTAGTATCGAGCACGAGATCCCAATCGGCCTCACTCATACGCAAACAAAGTCCATCGCGAGTCACGCCTGCGTTGTTGACCAAGATATCCACTTTACCAAAGGCCGCGATGACCTCTTTGCCCGTGGCCTGCATGGCGGCGAAATCTGCCACATCCACGGCGAAAGCCTGTGCTGACTCAGGATGAGCCTCATTGATGGCGGCTGCGGTGCGCTCTGCATTGGCCGCCGTCCGGCTAAGCACGGCCACCTTCGCGCCACCTGCGGCAAAGGCCTGTGCGATTGCCTCTCCGATGCCTCGGCCTGCGCCAGTCACCACCACTACTTGATCTGAAAAGTCTGCCATGAATCGTTCTCTCACGGCTTGCTGGACCGGTCAAGGGATAGCCCTAGCTTCCCTGCGAGAAGTGGCGTAACAGCCTCGTATGGACCCCTCTGATCTCAAGCCCCGCTTGCTCGGCATCGACTACGGTGATGCCCGCATCGGCTTGGCAGTGAGCGATGAACTTGGCTTTCTCGCGCACCCGCTAGAGACTATTCACTGCCGCCAGACGCATCCTTTAAAACGTATCGCAGAGGTCATCGCTGAGAAACAGGTCGCCCAGATCGTGCTCGGGCTCCCTCTCAGACTCGATCACACCGAAGGCCCAGCCGCCGAGAAGGTCCGCGCCTTTGCCGCGCGCCTCCAAGCAGAAGTTCCTAACACACCCATTGATTTCATTGACGAAAGCTACAGCACGATGGATGCCCAGAAGCAATTGCAAGCCACAGGAAAGACAACGAAGAACTCCAAGGACATCATTGATCAGGCGGCTGCTGTCGTCATCTTGCAAAGTTACTTAGATCGTCCATAAATTTCTCTACCATGACCACACCGCAAGCCACTCAGCAACGCATCGAAGACCTCTCTCGCCAGATCGAGCGTCACAATAGGCTCTACTACTTAGATGCCCAACCTGAAGTCTCTGACCGCGTCTATGACGAACTGCATCGGGAACTCGTCGATCTCGAAACTGAGTTCCCCCAGTTTCTCTCACCACATTCCCCCACACAGCGCGTCGGTGGCGCGCCATTAGAAGGCTTCGAGACCGTGCCGCATCTCCAGCGGATGATGAGTCTCGATAACACTTACAGCGAGGAAGAAATCAGCGCCTTCTACAACCGCTTGCTCAAGAATTTGGAAACAGAGCGCCTCCCTGTCGTCATAGAGCCTAAGATCGATGGGGTGGCCATTTCTGTCATTTACCGAAATGGAGTGTTAGACCGCGCGGTGACACGAGGCGATGGGCGTTCGGGTGACGATGTGACTCAGAATGTGCGCACCATCGAGTCCCTCCCCCTCCGTCTACCAGACAGCGTGCCCGGCGACTTCGAAGTTCGGGGCGAAGTCTTCATGCCCAACAAGGAATTCGCCGCCATGAACGCGCAGCGCGAGAAAGACGGCGAACACCCCTTTGCCAATCCTCGCAATGCCACTGCCGGCACGCTCAAACAGCTCGATCCGAAGAAGGTCGCCGAGCGCCCGCTCGATCTCATCTTTCACGGATTCGGCTGGCTCGGAGAAGGCGTTCAGTTAAACTCACAAACAGACTTTCACAAACTGCTAGACCGTGCTGGCCTTCGCAAGAGCGACCAGCTGTGGGAAACGGACACACTGGAAGGACTGCTCGAAGCGATCCGTGAACTCGACGTGAAGCGGCATGATCTTGCTTATGAAACAGACGGCGCCGTGATGAAGGTCATCGACCGCGCCATCCAGCAAGACCTCGGAGCCACCTCCAAAGCTCCACGCTGGGCCATCGCTTTTAAATACCAGGCTGAGCAGGCCGAGACTCGCGTCCTTTCGATCGAGATTCAGGTAGGCAGAACAGGAGCCCTCACCCCGGTTGCCAATCTCGAACCTGTGTTAGTCAGCGGAACCACCGTCTCCCGGGCGACTCTGCACAACGAGGAAGAAGTGAAACGCAAAGACGTGCGCGAGGGCGACGTCGTCATCATTGAGAAAGCAGGCGAGATCATCCCGGCCGTGGTCGAAGTGAAATACGATCGACGCACCGACACCGAGAAGCCTTTCGAAATGCCAACAGCCTGCCCGACCTGCGAAACCCAAGTTGTGCGGGATCCAGTGCAAGTGGCCGTCCGCTGTCCAAACCCACTTTGTCCTGACAAAGTCAAACGTCAGATTCGCCACTACGCCGCTCGTGCCGCCATGGACATTCAAGGACTAGGTTCGGCATGCGTCGATCAACTCGTCGAAGCCAAGCTGGCATCTCGCATCAGTGATCTCTATATGTTAGACGCGGCCAAGTTGAAAGGCCTGGAGCGCATGGGCAGCAAGAGCATTGAGAATCTCATCAATGGAATCGCCTCGAGCAAGTCACAGCCAGCGTGGCGCATGCTCTTCGGCCTGGGTATCCGCCATGTTGGCAGTTCCTCAAGCCAGAGTCTTCTCGAGCACTTTGGCTCCATGGATGCGTTGATGAAAGCGACGCTTGAAGAACTCGAAGCCGTTCCTGACGTAGGAGCAATCGTCGCGCAAAGCTTGCTCGACTACTTTGCAGATCCTATGGGATCAGACGAACTAGATCGCCTCCGAGCCGCAGGCCTTCCATTCGAAACTAACGAAGACGCCAAGGACTCAGAACCTACAAGCAACACGTTCGCAGACACCACGTGGGTCATCACCGGAACATTGAGCCAGCCACGCGACCACTTTGCCCAACTCATCAAGCAGCACGGAGGCAAGGTCAGCGGTAGCATCTCCGCCAAGACATCTTTCCTACTCGCTGGAGCGAAAGCCGGCAGCAAGATGACCAAGGCCGAGAAGCTGGGGGTTTCCGTGCTCTCCGAGGAAGATTTCCTGGCCAAATTGGGTGAATGATTCCATAGCTCCAGCATGACCGATCTATCCGTCTTCGAGAAAGTCGCCGCCAAGCGTGTCGTCGCAGTTCTAGTCATCGATGACGAGGAACAAGCCGTCCCGCTAGCAGAAGCCTTGCTAGAAGGCGGAGTCGATATCATGGAGCTTACCCTGCGCACAGACGCCGCTATGGGCGCATTGAAACGCATCCGAGCAAGCGTGCCTGAAATGATCGCAGGTATCGGCACTATTCTCACCCCAGACCAAGCCAAGGCTGTAAGAGATGCCAATGGCTCCTTCGGGGTGTCTCCTGGCCTAAATGAACGTGTCTTAGAAACAGCCGAAGAGATTGGTCTACCTTTCGCTCCGGGCATTGTCACTCCAAGCGATATCGAGCGCGCAATCGAGCGAGACCTCCGCGTGCTCAAGTTCTTCCCAGCAGGCCCTTCAGGTGGGCTCAGCTATCTCAATGCGATCGCAGCCCCCTACCAACATCTCGGCGTGAAATACCTTCCTCTAGGTGGCGTCAATTTAGAGAACATGGGAGACTACCTAGCCAATCCGAATGTCGCCGCCATCGGCGGTTCGTGGATCGCTCAGCGGGATGCCATCAAGACAGGAGACTGGGCGACCATCACGGCAAATGCTAGAGCCGCGGTAGAGCGAGCCGCAACCGCCTAGAAGCGAGTCCACCACTGGAACTCCATGGCATGCGCATTCTCGGCATCCGCCGGATGCGCCTCTCGACGCTGACAGGTCCAATCGCCTGACACCTCGAACTCAGGAAAGCGAGCTGCGCCTTCCACAGAGGCCTCAATCCGAGTAACGATTAGCTCATCAGCATGAGCCAAGGCGGCGGCGTAGACTTGCGCCCCTCCACTGACAACCAGCTCGCTGACACCAAGCTCGCGCGCCGCGACAATAGCCTCGTCGACCGAGGCCACCCGGTGTGGATCACCATTCAGCTTTATCTGTGTATTCCTTGTGAGAACAACCGGCGTCTGAGTCGTGAACCAGCCTATCATTTCCTCATAAGTCTTCCGCCCCAGCAGCATGGCTTTGCCTGCCGTATAGCCGCGGAAATGCGCACTATCTCTAGGCAAATGCCAGGGTATTCTTTGACCTGTGCCAATGACACGCTCAGGCGTCATCGCCGCAATCATAGACACCTTCATGCGAACTCTAACGTCCGCGAATACGATCCCAAAGAGAACGCTTCTTCGGCTTGGCGGGAACTGTTCGTGGCCTCGGCGCTGGAGCAGCTCGACGTGTCGTCGACTTCTTCTTGGAAGAAGGAGAAGTCGAACGCTTCCGAGTCCGCGTCCGCTTCTTCTTGGTTGTGCTCTTCTTACTAGAACTGCTAGCACTCCCTCCTCCACTAGACTTCAGTTTACCACCCGGAGTCCGAACGTCCTCGAAGAAGCTACCGCTGCGCCGCCGATAGAGCGAGTTGAAGAATTTCTTCGCGATCGGTGCAGCCGTCTTACCACCACTCGAGCCGCCTTCGAAGGCAACGGCGAACGCAAATTGGGGGTCATTGGCAGGCACGAAACCGGCAAACCACGTCATCTGCTTACCTCCCATCCATTGTGCTGTGCCTGTCTTGGCAGCGACTTGCGCATAAGAGCAGTAGCCTTGCTTGCCTGTGCCATGACCAGCGTGAACCACATCGATCATACCTCGGCGAATCGCTGCTAGAGCCTTCTCTGACATCTCCACTCGACCGATCGACTCTTTCTTAGGCAATTCGATGACCTCATTCAGGTGGTTCTGCTTCTGCTTTATCAGCTGAGCCCGCCAAATGTCAGTGCCATTGGCGATGCCCGTCATGGACTGAGCCACTTGGAGAGGCGTCGCTTCCACGAAACCCTGACCGATCGCGAAATTCGCGATATCTCCAAGATACATATGGTGGCCTTCATGCTCCATCATCCACGCATTCGTCGGGAGCAATCCTGAGCTTTCTTCCAACGGAATCTTCGTCGGCAGACCAAAGCCGAAGTTTCGAGCTTCGCGAATCAACGGCTCGGCTCCGACCTTCTGGCCGACCGTGTAAAACCAGGTATTACAAGAACGCGCAATCGCTTTCTGGAGCGTCATCTTACCCTCGTTCGACTTGTGCCAGTTCTTCTTCCACTGAGAACCCACGCGCATCCGGCCTGGGCAATCGAAGTAGTCGGTCGTGCGGATAGACCCTTCCTTCAAAGCCGCTAAAGTGATCGGCACCTTGAAGGTAGAAGCAGGTGGATAGGCAAACTGGTAGGCACGCCCCACGAGCGGCTTATTCTCATCCTCAATCAGCTTGGAAAACTTGCTCTGAGAGATACTCGGAATGAAATCGTTAGGATTGAACCCAGGGTTCGAGCCCAAGGCCATGATCTCACCCGTGTCACAATCGACCACTGCGAGCGAGCTGCGATAGTAGAGCACATCTTCAGCCAGCTTCTGCATGTTCGCATCGAGCGTCAGCACCACAGTGGAACCGGCCACTGGCTGCTGAAGCATGTCACGCTCTAGCTCATTCCCATCCTTATCGAAGATGATATTCAACCGCCCCGGAGTCCCCTTAAGCTCGTCATCCAAAGAAGCCTCCAGACCAGACTTACCCTCCCACTCATAAAACATAGGATCCCCATTCTCCAATGGACCAGTAGGCAATGGCTTCGTCAGCCCCGTGTAACCGATGATATGACTAGCAACTTTGCCTCTAGGATAGTGACGGAGGTAGACAGGATGAGCAATGAGCCCATAAGAAGAAAGCTTCGATTCGATCGTCTTCTTCTGCCGATCAGTGAGCACATGCCTCCCAGCAAAGAGGTAAGGCAACCAACTGCGATTCGTGTGATGCCGAACAAAGTCTTTCTGATCCTTTGTCCAATAATCGACTTCATCAGATTCTTTCCCGCCGAAACAAAGAATGTTCAGCTGCTCAAGAGCGGCCATTCCAAAGGCACCCACTTCTTCATCTGTCGCATCCGGCATGTGCGGAAACTTCAATGCGGGAAAGTAAGCCACCTTATTCGTGGCCAAGGCACGCCCACCGCGATCCACAATCTGACCTCGAGGCGCCGGAATCGTTAGCACGACCGTCTTTGCGCCGCCCTGAGTCTGCCATGAGGGAACAATGCCATGCTCCACGGCCTCATCTCCTGCCTGGAAATCTTTGACGTCACTCGCCTTACCGTCAGAAACAGCAGGCTCGGCCTGAACCGATGTGGAAAGAGCATAGGTGAGACACAGGAGGACGGAGAGAAGCTTAAGTGCGGCTTTCATAAATGGAAGGAAACAGAGTCAGTGTAGGCAAGTTCGTGCAGGAAATCTAGGATTGATGCGAGGCAAGGTAATCGAGGATGCCCCGAGCCAGCTTCTCGCTCACTCCAGGCACGGCCGTGATTTCGGCCAGAGTCGCCTTCCGAAGCCGGGAAACAGAGCCGAAAGTCTTCAGAAGCGTCTTCTTTCGGCGCTCACTAACCCCAGGGCAGTCATCCAAGATACTCTCGTGAATGCGACGTTTCATCAGGAGTTGATGGTAGCCATTGGCGAAACGGTGGGCTTCATCGCGAATCCGCTGCAGCAACCGCAGCGCGCCCATTTCATGCGGCAAGATGATCGGTTCCGAGATCCCAGGCCGGTAGATCTCCTCATGCTCCTTGGCCAAACCTATGATCGCCAGCCCGCCCAGCCCAAGTCGCTGAAGCTCCTTACAAGCACTGGAAAGCTGCCCTTTGCCACCATCCACAATCACAAGATCAGGCAGACGCACCAGCGGCTTGCCCCGGCTATCCACGCGTTTCTCCATCTCTTTCCCCAGACGACGCATGAGCTCGAGCGGATCCTCTTGGGACTCCCCCGCTTCAGGACTGGCGTCATCTGCCTGTGAGAGAATGCGCGAATAACGACGACGCACCACCTCCGCCATGCTCGCGAAATCATCCTGACCTTTCACGGTCTTGATCCGATAGCGTCGGTAATTCTTATTATCTGGGAGACCGTTTGTGAAGCGCACCATAGAAGCGACGACATGCGCGTCCGAGATATTCGAAATATCGAAGCACTCCATCACCATGGGTGCCGTTTCCAAATGGATCACCTCCTTCAGCTCCTCCACATCACGCAGAGCGTCCTTCTCATTGTTCTCTGTCAGACCACGCTTCGTGCGCGTGAAGCGCCTCGCCGGACTCAGCGTCTTACGCATATGATCCAGCACATCACGCAACTCAGCGGCCCTCTCGAACTGCAGCTTGCCCGCCGCCTTCGTCATCTCTCCCTCTAGCTCCACTAACAGATCACGGGCCTTCCCATCTAGAAACACAGACGCCTCTTCCACCCGTTTCACATAAGCCTCACGATCGATCTTCCCAATACAGGGAGCCGTGCAGTTCCGAATGATATCGTCATTGCAATGCTTGTAATCGTCCTCGCCCGGCTCGAGCGGCCGACAACTCCGTAGCCCAAACTTGCGATTCACCCAAGCCACCGTCGTCCGCAAAGCCCCAGAGTGAGCAAAGGGACCGAAGTAACGCGCCCCATCCTCCTTCCGCATGCGTGAAAACTGGAAACGCGGATACGGGTCTTCCAAATGCACCTTGAGCAAGAGAAAGCGTTTATCGTCTCGGAAACTGACATTGTACTTAGGCCGAAATTCCTTAATCAGCTTACCTTCTAACAGAAGACTTTCTGTCTCGTTTCGAACCACATGGATATCGAAATCATAGATACTTTTGATCAGCGCCCGCGTCTTCAAATCCGAAAGCGTCTGCCGAGAAGGCGTGAAGTAATTGGCCAACCGCTTCCTTAGGTCACGGGCCTTGCCCACATAGATCACACGGTTCAAACGATCCCGCATTAGGTACACACCAGGCTTGTGCGGGACCTCTCGAAGTTTCCCCTTCAAGTCCGCCTTCTCACGAGGTGCCGGTCCATCTGCCATGTAAAGGGAACGTCTCGCAGGGCGCAGGAAACACAACTTCTGATCAATGCGCCTCTAGGAATAGACGCAGGAACGTCTCTCAACCTTGAAAAGCAGCCACCAATGAGCCCAATCGCAAGCCTTCTTCTTGCAGACAAGCCGACCTCGAAGAAAACTAACAAATGCCGGGAACACCATTCCTCACGATCGCTGGCTCGCTAGGCGCCTTTGCCGTCGGCTACCTAATCTTTGACAAAGAAGAGCCATCCGCTCAATCCACGGTTCACGTCACCTCTGCCCAGCCAAAGATTGCTGCTAGTCACCCGACACCGACAACTATCCCAACAGAGCCTCCACTCCCGCTAGATCTCGTCTCGGAGGTGACGTTCACCCAATTTGACTTGGATCTCAATCTCACGGCGGAAGCTCGACTCTTGTTAGGCATCAGCGAAAACGAGGCCAAAGCCGTATCGAATGCCACGCACCAGTTCCGAGATGCCATTGAACTCGCTCAATCACAAACAGCGAAAGCCCGTCACGAAGATCCCATGAGCAAAGAGGAGAAACTCTTCGTCGAAGTCGATCCGCTCGGATCACAGGCAACGACACTCATCAATACGTTCCGATCCCAGATTCAACAAGCACTCGGAACAGAGCGCGCTGATCTTATTTCTACACCTATCGAGATCAGCCCTAACCAAACCTTTCTCTATGGGCGAGCCAATCCCATTCCTACACCCAGCAATTTGAGTGGATTTAGCCCTGAGCAACTCGCCCGCTACAAACGCTCTTCTTCCAAAGCTCTTGATCGCTTTCGCCAAATCAAACTTATCCTATCTGATGGAAACATACTCTCCTATCAATCTTCTACGGCAGAAAGAGTGCCAGACTACGTCACTGAGTTCTTCGCCATGCAGGAGGGAGCTGAATGAAACTCTGGCCTATCATTCCAATTATCAGTTGTTTCTACTTGGGTGTCATCGTCGCCAAGAGTTCCCAGGAGTCGACCTCTAACTCCCCTCCGACAACCATCACAACTTCGCCGACAACCGATGCCTCACTCCTAACACCGCGCAAAGGAACCGAGGAAACCAGAGGCCTCCTACCGGTCCCCATACTAAGTAAGATCTCTTTCACATCCATCATCGATGGCGAGATCACGCGCATCGCTCGCCACGACCTATCACTGACCGACGCGCAATGTGCGACAGTCGAAGCAGCCATCGCTGAATATGACGCGGCCATCCAAGCTCTCGATCAGAGACTAGGCCTCCAAGCAACGATCATCGAGCAGACGGAAGAACAAACCGTCATCAACCTCCCCAATGATAGTGAGGAAAGGTATGCTATCACTATGCGTCAGTGGAAACGCATTCAAGACGCTGTCGGCAGAACAAAGACGCCTCGACTGATTCCGGGTAAATTAGGGCTCAACCCGAAGCATAAACTTCATCGGACCCTCACTCTAACCCACAAAGACAACTCCGCCACCGCTCTCCGAGCGATAAAAGTCAATGGCAGGAGATTCGCTCCACAACGATCCAGCACTATCAGAAACACCTTAAAATCGCCGTGGAAGGAAATCGTCCAGCGACTGGACATTCCGAATCCAAGCTAACACTAAGGTAACGCGGGCATCCTGTCCGGGTCACGGCCTGGAAGGCCGTACTACCTTAAAAAGCGCCTGCTAAAACCGCCCACCAACCAAGTTCACAAAGCGCAAGCCCGAAGGCGTGAGCGCCTTGCCTGAACTCGTCAGTCTCTTCCGTGTTTGGTAACTGTGAGGGTAAGGCGACTCCTTCACCCAGGTCACGAGTGGTTGGGTAAGCGCGACGTTCGGCGTCATGCTTCTGATAGACAAAGGCGCGCCCGAACCATCAAAGCTGATCTCCCAAGCGGTCCCCGGAGCAAGCCTATCTTCTAACAACCAGCTGTAACGTCGCATCACCTCCAGGCGGCTTCCCTCTTTGGGAATGGCTACTTTGTAATGAGGCTGACGCCGTTTCATAAAGTCACTCACCGTGAGCCCAGGCTGCGCTCGACACGCCATGAAGTAATCCGAAACCGGAATCCCCACCAGGTTGAGACCATTAAAAATTCCGTGCGGATTTCCCGTGCCATCGATCGTCCCGTGCCATGTGTTGAACTGACTATCTAACAGAAGGTTTAGTTCGAAATGCAAATGAGCACGCACCCGATTCAGCCCCGGTCCGGTGTAGCCCATGATACCAAGCGGTGACCCAGCACGCACAGCCTGCCCTATCTCTGCCTGCGTAATCGAAAGGTGAGCATAAAGGCTATAATAAACACCATCATCGCACACATGCTCCACCACCACATACTTCCCGTAGGACGAATGCCTCGTCACCGGATTTACATGCACTACACGTCCTGGTCCCACGCTCCAGACGATATCTAACGGATCTCCTCGAGAATCACGACGGGTCGGCTTGATATCAAGCCCCTCATGAAACTTTGAGTAGAGAATCTCGCCACGACTCTTCACCGGCGTCCGCACAAAGCCGTACTGACCGCCTTGCCAAACTTGGTAGTCCTTCCCATCCCAATGCCGCGGGACATACATGTAAAAGTCGTCGTAGTCCCCCGTGAAGAGAGCACGATTTGCTGTAGGCAAGATCCACGTTGTCGCTCTCAGCCCTGTCAGGCTTAGCAAGCAAATCGCAGCTACCCAAAGAGTGAGTCTTCCCAACCCCTGACGACGCATTTACTGAAACTGGGCAAACTTCTTCTCAAACATGGCCATGTCTTCCGGCCTAAGCTTTTCCCAAATCACAATCTGACCATCGTCCACATAACGGTCGACCCGGATCACCGAACGAGGTTCTCCAGCTACGACGGAGAGCATGAGCTGGCCATAATGAGTCTGAGAAACTTCCTGCAGCGCGTTTCTCCCAGCCGTCGTTAAACGAAACACAGATCCCCAACCACCATCATCTCCATCAAAAGGAGCAAAGGATCTAATTTGGCGATGATGAATCGTGGGCGACTTCTCGTAGTAGTTTCCACTTCCCCCTGGCCACTCGAAGACACGTTTAGACGCCGCAAATTGGCTGTCCGCAGCAATGTGAAAAGACACGATATGCTTGGATGGCCGCTTCCCCATGCCAATACAGCCAAGAGCGAGAGCCAATGTGAAGAGTAGAATGAGGCGTCGTTTCATGGGCTAAGCAAATCGCGCATCAGCACCAAATGCAATGCTAAAGTGCCTTTGGACAATCACGCTTGCCAAACTTGAAAGCCATGTGGTGAAATCCGTAGCAATTTATAAGTTGCCGTCTATAGAACCCTCATTATTCAACTGAGAAACCTCTAAAACGAGACCAGGATCACCCACTAGCACTATGACCGAGAACGAACTGCCAGCCAATCTGAAAGGCCTCTGGGACAAAGCCGTAAAGTCCATGCGGGCACAGAATTACGACTACGTGGCACAATTGCTCCTTCCCGTCGTTAAAGCCGAGCCAGCCTTCACGGATGCTCGCAGCGCTCTGCGCAAAGCACAGATGGCCGAGCTCAAAGGCAAGAAAGCGGGGCTACTCTCGGGTGGCTCAGCAATGAAATCTGCCATGAAGCTCAAGCCTAAGGTCCAAGCAGATCCTGTTGCTGCTCTTGGACTGATCGAGGACGAACTCTCCAGCGCTCCTGGAAATAAAGCCCTCAACGAACTGCTCTACGATGCCGCCATGGCCGCTGAGTTTCCAGCCGTCGGCCTACTCGCCCTCGATACCATTAGAGAGTCCAATCCCAAGGACACCGGCATTCTGAAGAAGATCGCCGTCCACCATGCAGGCCAGAAGGCCTTTGGACTGGCAGCCGATGCCTACCAAGCAGTTTCCAAACTCGATCCTTCCGATCTCGAAGCCATCAATGGTTCGATGAAGATGACGACGCAGAAGTCGATGGAAGAGAACAAGCTGGAAGAAGGCGGTAAGAAGCGGAACGAAGAAGAAGCCGCGCAGCTCGAGATGGAAGATCGCGATGTCGGCACGTTGACCGTCGAACAACGCGAACGTCTCCTCGAGAAGCTTCTCACCCAGTATGCTGAGGACAACGAGAACATCGTCAACGTGAAGAAGATCGCCGCAGTCTACGATCACGGTGGTGACATTGATTCCGCAGTCTCCTACTACGAGTGGGCTCTTCACCTCTCGCCAGGTGACACCGCCATGCAGACAAAGATCACGGGCCTCAAAGACCGCAAGCGCGACATCGAGTTCAAGGAAATGGAAGATGCGCTCGCATCTGATCCAGACGCACCCGATGCCGCCGACAAACGTGCCCGCCTTGATGAACTCAAGAAGGAGCGTCTCATGCAGAAAGTGGAATACTTCCGCGACCAAGTGGAGCGGAATCCCACCGACCCACAGCTCCGTTACTCCTACGCTGAATACCTCTATGCGGTTGACCAACCCACCGAGGCCATTCCTGAATTGCAGCGCGCAAAGAGCAATCCTCACGTTCGCACGAAAGCACTCCTCTTGTTAGGGAAGTGCTTCGGCCAGAAGAACATGGATGACCTCGCCATCACTCAGTTAAAAGAAGCAGAGAAGGAACTAACCGCCATGGATGGCACGAAGAAAGACGTCATCTACGAACGCGCTCTCCTTCACGAGAAGCTCGGTGAGAAGACAGAATACCTCGAAGCTCTCAAGCAGATCTACGAAGTAGACTACGGCTACCGTGATGTCTCCACACGCGTTGAGTCCTCCTACGAGTAATCAACGGCCTCCACATCATTATTTAATCACGTCGACCGCCATCTTGGAAACAGGATGGCGGTTTTGACGTCTAGCAAGAATACTTCATCCTCTCATAGACCTACGTTCCCATGACTCTCAACGAACTGGAAACCCTTTCAAAACTACCCCTCTTCGAACTTCTCAAACAGTCTCGCGCTGTCCACGAAGCCCATTGGGAAAAGCAGGAAGTGCAACTCTGCACCCTTCTCAGCATTAAGACAGGCGGCTGCAGTGAAGACTGCTCTTACTGTGCGCAGAGCGCGCGTTACACCACCGGCGTAGATGCCGAGCGGCTCATGAGTAAAGAAGCCGTCATGGAGAATGCCCACGCCGCCAAGGCCAATGGCAGTACCCGCTTCTGCATGGGTGCTGCTTGGAAAGGTGTCCGCCAAGGAACCAAGCGCTTCGAAGACGTGCTCGACATCATTCGCGGTGTCAGTGAGCTGGAAATGGAAGTGTGTGTCACCCTAGGCGAAGTTGGCGCAGAAGAAGCCCGCCAACTCCGCGATGCTGGTGTCACCGCCTACAACCATAACATTGACACCTCTCCAGAGCACTACCCGAACATCGTCAGCACGCACACCTTCCAGGATCGCATGAACACGCTCCAGCATGTGCAGGAAGCCGGCATGGCAGTCTGCTGTGGTGGCATCTTGGGTCTCGGCGAACAAGCTGAAGACCGTCTGCGTATGCTAGAGATCCTTGCCAATCTCGATCCACAACCTGAGAGTGTCCCTATCAATGTGCTCATGCCCATGCCCGGCACGCCCATGGAAGAATCGACCAAGGTAGACAGCTTCGACCTCATCCGCACCATCGCTCTAGCACGCATCGCCATGCCCAAGGCAAAGGTCCGCCTATCAGCCGGGCGCACCGATCTTAGCAAAGAAGCCCAAGCCATGTGCTTCTTCGCCGGTGCCAACTCCATCTTCTACGGTGAGAAACTCCTCACCGCAAAGAACCCCGCCGTAGAGCGCGACCTCGAACTTCTCGAGATCCTCGACCTCAAGCCACAAGCTCCCTTCACAGATGTACCCAAGCCTGAAGCCGCCGCCTGCACCGTCTAGACCCAACTCGCATTTAAAGCCTCGCACGAAGGCACGGAGGAGGTGCCTCTAGATAAGCTCTCTGTGCCTCTGTGCCTCTGTGCGAGAAACACTTCAATGCCCATCCCCGCTCAGTCGAAGGGCCACGCACCTGAGAGCACTTGGGTCAAAGCAGGCAGATGATCCAGCACTAACTGTTCCACACTCTTGCGCGGAAACTCGTAGGTAATCACTGGAAGATCCCGCTCCGTACACCAAGTCCCAAAGCTTCCCGGCGTGGCATAGCCCACACCGGAGACGACGGGCAATTGCGTCTGCTCGCCCAACCAAACCGCTTCAGAGCTGTTCTCTGGATCATCCATACAAGCCAAAGGCGCATGCATAGCGATGACCCGTGCTGGCTCGAGTCTCTCTACCAAAGCAATCAAGGCCTGCGTCTCTGGTTCAGAACCAGCGGCATCGCCCGTGCTCAGCAGGACCTCACTAGGCTCCTCCACGACCCACCGATGCGTTACCGGGTTCGCTTGCCAGTCCCGAGTAGGAAAGTTCCGATTGAGGTCCACGCCGCGCGCATTCCCTCGTGTCCCGCGGATGAGACCATCCGGATTCGCCGCGACGACCACCGCACAGCGCTCTAACGGACTCGCCAGAGCGCGCAAGGATCGCGATAGCACCACAGACGTTTCCGGCTCCTCGCCATGAATCCCCGCGAAAACCAATGTGTTCACTTTCCCGGATGGCGGCATCCAAACCTCAAGGCGCTGATTGAGAAACGAAGCCCCATAGACCTCAGGCTCACTCTGAAAACGACCACACAACTCACGAGATCTCAACATGGGGCAAGCCTATCAATTCCTTGCTCCGCCGCAACCCACCGTGATACCCTCACCACTTTATGAGACGCCTTACCCCGCTCGTCCTCTCCCTCGCCCTTCTTTCCCCAGTTGCTGCCGAGATCGTCATCAATGAGATTCACTACGCCCCCTCACCAAACAACGCAGCGGTTGAGTACGTTGAGTTGTTTAACAAGGGCGCAGAATCAGTCGATCTATCAGAATGGCAATTCACGGATGGCTTCAGTTACACCTTCCCAGAAGGAAGCACGCTGGCTAGCGACGCTTACCTGGTGCTTGCGCAGAATGAAGCTCAGTACAACAAGAAATTCGGCAGTATCTTTGTCGGTGGAGCGAAAGCCTCAGGTCAATTTCTCAGCGGCCTACTCTCTGATAGCGGAGAAGAGATCACCTTACGGGATGCTTCAGGAGCCGTCATAGACCGAGTCAATTACGGAGATGGCTTCCCGTGGCCAGTCTCAGCCGGCGGCGATGGACCTTCCATGGAACTCATTCATCCAGATCTAGACAACGACCTTGGCGGCAGTTGGAGATCTAGCACAGAGCCTACTCCAGGCAAGCAGAACAGTGTCTTCTCAGACACAGCGCCCCCTCACATTCGCCAAGTAAGCCACACTCCCAAAGCGCCTCTCCCCGGAGAAGCCGTCATGGTTTCCGCACGCGTGACCGACCCACAGGCAGTCAAGGCCGTGACCTTACGCTACCAACAAGTCGAACCAGGGAAATACATTCAAATCGATGACGACGACTTTCAAAGTAACTGGACAGACCTCGCCATGGCCGTTGACGGCCTAGGAACAAACACCTACACTGTCACACTACCGGCAGAGCTGCAAGAGCACCGACATCTCATGCGCTACCAGATCACGGTCGAAGACAGTGAGGGTGCCGCGATCACTGTCCCCTACCCCGATGACGGCCAGCCGAACTTCGCCTACTTCTGCTACGGCGAGATGCCCTCATGGACCGGAGCGGCAGAGCCTGGAGAGACTGACGAAGTCACCTACAGCCCAGAGCTACTTCAAACGGTGCCCGTCTATCAATTGATCACGTCCAAGACAAACCACGTCGAAGCCCAGCACATCCCGGGGTCTACTCGTGGCAGTGGTTACACTGGTGACGAGTATCAATGGAAGGGCACGCTAGTCTATGATGGTGAGGTCTACGATCATATCAGCTTCCGCGCACGCGGCGGTGTCTGGCGCTACGCCATGGGCAAGAATATGTGGAAGTTCCTCTTCAATCGTAGTCACGAATTCCAGGCCCGCGATCAACTCGGTAAGAAGTACCCTACCAAATGGAAACGCTTAAATTTCTCCGCCATGATTCAGCAGGGCAACTTCAATCACCGCGGTGAACAAGGCCTGTTTGAAAGCGTCGGCTTCGAACTCTTCCGCAAAGCAGGAATCGAGGCTCCCTTCACCCACCATCTTCATTTCCGTATTATCAAGAATGCCAGCGAAGGCAATCTCTTCGGAAACCAGTACGGGCTTGATTTCCAAGGCCTCTACCTAGCCATCGAGCAACTAGATGCGCGCTTCATGAGAGCGCATGGTCTACCCGAAGGGAACCTTTATAAGATGGAGAACGGTACTGGCGAGAAAGGCCTAAGCGGAGAACTTAAAACACTCGCTCCCTTCCCTGCCGTCGAAGACTACACAGACCTAGAAGCCTTTAAAAAGGACGGCTACGAAGACAATCCCGAGCCCGAGTGGTACCGCGAGAACTTCGACCTACCTCGCTACTATGCCTACCGCGCTATCGTCGAGTCGATTCATCACTACGATATCGGCAACGGTAAAAACTACTTCTACTATCACAATCCAGAAACCAAGAAATGGTTCACCGTTCCTTGGGACCTCGACCTAACTTGGGATGACAGCATGTTCGGCCCAGGCACCGAGCCATTCCAGCGTCGCGTTTCCGAGTCTGAGCCTTTCGAGATGGAGTACCACAACAAATTACGTGAAGTGCTAGGACTACTTTACAATGAAGAACAAACCGGCCTCATGATCGAGGAGAAAGCTTCGGCCGTGTACACACCTAGAGAACCTTCACTCGTCGATGCCGATCGCGCCATGTGGGACTACAATCCCATTCTCAACTCTCGCTTCGTCAACTCGAGCAAGGCAGGACATGGGCGCTTCTATCGCGTGGCCGATACCAATGATTTCCCCGGCATGATGAATCGATTGAAAGGCTATGTCGTCCAGCGCACTGCGTGGATGGAGAATCAGGTCCTCAAGAGCACGGCAAGTCTGATTCCGAAGCCACCCACGGTAACCTCGATCGGCGGCCCTGACTTTGAGGTCGATGACCTTCGCTTCCAATCTTCCGCGTTCAAGGGCGGCTCCATCTTCGCGCCTCAGAACTTCGCTGCGATGAAATGGCGGCTAGCAGAAATCACAGATGTCACGGCCGAAGGATTCACCCCCTCCCCGCCGAACAGTTACGAGATCGATCCTGTCTGGGAAAGTGAAATCCTCACAGAGTTCAATCCAGACGTGAGTATCCCGACTGACGTCGTTCGCCCCGGGCGTGTCTATCGCATCCGCGCACGCATGCAGAATGAAGGAGGTTTCTGGTCCTACTGGTCGGAGCCCGTTCAGTTCGTCGCCGGTCAGCCTGACATTCAGCCCTACCTCGACAACCTCGTCATTTCCGAAGTCCTCTACGCGCCAGCCGAAGCCACGACAGCAGAACGCGCAACAGGATTCTCTACAGCCGACTTTGAGTTCATCGAGCTTCTCAACTTAGGAGACACCACGCTATATCTAGCAGATGTGCGTTTCACCAAGGGCATCGACCATGACTTTGGAAACACGTCCATCACAGGCGGTGCTCGCACCCTTCTTGTGCGGAATCAAGTAGCCTTCGAAAGCCGTTACGGCCAGGGACACCCTGTCATCGGTGAATACGGTGCAGACGGCGGGCCCAAGCTCGATAACAATGGCGAGCGTCTCAAGCTCTCCTTCGGTGCCGGCATCGCTATCCGTGAGTTCACTTATGACCCTGGCAATGGCTGGCCCGATCTCGAGAAAGGCACCTCTCTGGTTCTGCTAGACGATAAAACACTCAGCGATCACTCCTCCTCAGCTAGCTGGGGGGCCAGCAGCGTCACCGGCGGCACACCTGGCACGGCGGATGATGGAGCTGTGGGCAATCCAGGCCCTACCGGCAACTTCGCGGATTGGCAGAAAGCCCGTTTCACCGCCGCTGAACTCGCGGATGATACCATCGTCGGCCCCTTGGCTGATCCAGACAAGAACGGCTTGGTGAATCTGCAAGACTACGCCTTCGCTAGCAAAGCCATCAGCATCGATTCAGACAATCGCCTACAGTTCACTCGTCCTGCGGCCATCGCAGACGTCACCTATTCGCTGGAATCTTCTAGCAATCTCACTACGTGGACAACCTCACCTGCGGAAGCCACCACAACTCCGACAGGAGCCAGCGAAGAATCCGTGACCTACAGTCTCGATCCTCAAACCGCGAAATACTGGCGTATCCTCACGACCTTAAAATGATCCGACTAGCCTTATTCTTACTCCTCACCAGCCTAACAGCGCAGGCAAAGCCAAACGTCATCGTCATCTATGCCGATGACCAAGGCTCGCTAGACCTTGGCTGCTATGGCAGTGAGGATCTGCACACCCCACACCTCGATGCCCTGGCCAAGCGCGGCGTGCATTTCACGCAGATGTACTCGCCTTCCGCGATCTGCTCGGCTTCGCGTGCTGGCCTGCTCACCGGACGCATCCCTGCCCGAGCTGGCGTTCCTGGAAATGTCCCTTCCCTCAAAGGCAAAGTCGGCATGCCCTCGAGTGAGGTCACTCTCGCCGAGATGCTAGGTGAGCAAGGTTACGAAACAGGCCACATCGGCAAATGGCACCTCGGTTACACTCCTGAAACCATGCCAAACGGCCAAGGCTTTGACCATTCCTTCGGGCACATGGGTGGCTGCATCGACAACTACTCTCATTTCTTCTACTGGAATGGTCCGAATCGCCACGATCTCTGGCAGAATGGCGAAGAGATCTGGCGTGATGGCGAATTCTTCGGCGATCTCATGGTCGATGAAGTGAAACGCTTCGTCTCCAAAGAACGCGAGCAGCCCTTCTTCCTCTACTGGGCGATCAATTTCCCTCACTACCCCATGCAGGGCACCGCCAAGTGGCGCGAAGTTTACCGTGACCTGCCCTCTCCACGTCGGCAGTATTGCGAGTTCGTCTCCACGATGGATGAAATGATAGGTGAAGTCTTCGGACAACTCAGCGCTCAAGGGATCGATGACGATACCCTCATCATCTTTCAATCCGATCACGGCCACTCCACGGAAGAGCGCGCCTTCTTCGGCGGTGGCAATGCCGGCCCCTATCGAGGAGCCAAAGGATGCCTCTTCGAAGGCGGTATTCGCATTCCCTCCATTGTCTCCTGGCCTGGCCATCTCCCTGAAAATGAAACCCGCGACCAAATGGTCATGGGCTGCGACTGGTATCCTACGATCGCAGAACTCTGTCAGACCAAGCTCCCAGAAACCAAGATCGATGGCAAGTCCATCGCCCAAGTCATCAAGAGCCCAGATGCCGACTCTCCTCACGAACATCTCTACTGGCAACTCGGCAAGGGACCCAAGGCCCAGTGGGTCGTTCGCCAAGGAGATTGGAAATTGTTAGGCAATCCCCAAGATCGCAGCAACACGGCCAAACTCGATCCCAAGGAAGACAAACACTATCTCGTCAACCTAGCCAAAGACCTTAGCGAAACAACCAACGTCGCCGCTTCCAATTCGCCCATCGTCGAGCAACTTCAAAAGATCCGAGACGACTACGTGAAGGACATCAAGTAGAGCCAACCTACTGAATGACGCCAACGAGTTCACGATCGGCTTTGTTTCCTGCGCAAAGTTTAGCGTAAATGCCTCCTTTGGCCAAGAGGTCCTCGTGTTTCCCGACTTCCTCCACTCGGCCATCTTTCATCACATAGATGCGATCGGCATCGCGGACCGTGGTGAGGCGATGAGCGATGACGAAGCAAGTGCGGTCAGCGCGGAGACGTTCTAACGCTTCTTGAATGAGACGCTCCGTCTTGTTATCGACCGCGCTGGTGGCCTCATCGAGCAAGAGAATCGGCGGATTCTTCAGCAAGGCCCGCGCGATGGATAGACGCTGACGCTCACCTCCACTAAGGCGTGCTCCGCGTTCTCCAGTCACGCTATCCAAGCCATCGGAAAGCTCTTTCACGAACTCCGCAGCATTGGCTGACTCTAACGCCTTCCACATCTCAGCTTCGGTAGCATCAGCCTTGGCCAAGGAAAGATTCTCTCGGATGCTTGAGTTAAAGAGGAAGCTCTCCTGCGTGACGTAGCCGATATGGTCACGTAGCCATTCCTTCGACAAGGTATCGATCGGCACTCCATCAAGGGTGATCTCGCCACCATCGACTTCATAGAATCGAGTGATCAAATTCAGGAGCGTCGATTTCCCTGCGCCAGTCGGACCGACAAAGGCCACCGTCTGACCAGCACTGACAGTTACATCAACGTTCGAAATCGTCGGGGCCTCGCCTTCTTTGTCATAAGAGAAAGTGACATCCTTATAGACCACATCTCCCCTCAAGGAATTCGGACGTGCCCCTTCCGTCAGATTAGGCTCTGAAGTAAGATCGAGGATGCTGAAGACGCGTTTCCCAGCGACCACACCAGATGTGAAGAGCTGGGTCAACGGGCTGATCCGAGAGATTGGATCATAGAGCAGGCCCCAAGACATAAGCACCGCGCTGAGAATCCCCAAGGTCGTCGTTCCCTGAATGATCCACCAAGTGCCAAAGGCCAACGTGATGACAATGCCAGACTCCGCAATGAGCGAAACGAGCGGCCAAATGATCGAGTTCGCTTTGACCACACTCATCTGAGCTTCCTTAACCCCTTCGCTCTTTGCCTCAAAACGCTCTAGTTCTTCAGGCTCTACTGTGTAGGCCTTGATCTGGCGAATTCCGGCCACGTTGTCGTGCACGAGAGAGTTGAGCGAACTCGCCGCCTCGCTCGCCGCGCGGTAGCGTGACTCGGCGTAGGAATGATAGAGCTTGGTCGACAAAGCCACGAGTGGCAGCGGCGCGATGGAAAGCAAAGCCAGCCCAGGATGAAGCCAGAACAAGTAGCCAAACACGATGGAGAACTGCAGCAACCCGCTTAGTCCTTGATCGAGAACGCCGAGGATGACCCGCTCCATGGCAGGCACATCCGAGGCCACGCGATTCATGATATCACCCGTGGGCTGCTTATCGAAGAAGCCCAGCGGGAGCCGTTGGAGCTTCTGATAGAGTTCCATCCGCAGATCGTGAACAATGCGTTGCTCAAAGGAGCTATTGCACCAGTTCCGCAGCATCGTGATGAACTGACGCAAGGCGATCGCCCCTACGGCCAAAGCGACCAGCGGAAGAATGCGATCACCCTGACGCTGCGGAATGACCTCATCCACAAACGCCTGCGTCACTCCCGGAAGCACCAGCACTAGCAGCGTGCCTAGAACAGCGAGGACGAAGGTAGTGGCAGCACGCCAAGGATAGCGTGCCGTGTATCGAAAGATACGGAGAAACGTGCTCAAACTAGCGACTCTCCTTGCCTGCCGTCACGCCAGGCCAGTCATCTGTGCGGAAAGGAGTCAGCGGAAGCCCATCGAAGTTGCGCACATTGCACACCGGATTATCTGCCCACGCGTAGCGCACGGCGACAGGATTCTTCACCTTATCGCTCCAGACTTTGACCTGCTTACGGTCCTTCCCTTTGCCTTGGATCTCAGCTTTGGCGTGATGGAAGACCTTGTCTTCACCCGCAATCGTGAAACCGATAGGCTTGCTTACATCGACCGTATCAAGCCCTTTGCCCACATGATCAAAGGTCACCATAACGTGGCCCTTGTCGTGCTTCATCGAGCTGTAGATCGGGCTCCGGTGAGCTAGAGAATCAAAGCCGTAGTCTTTCGCAAGCGCCCAGCGAGCCAGACGATTGCCCACATCGAGCTTATTCGTTGGATGAATGTCATTCCCTTCTCCAACGTCAATGATGACAGCCTCGCCAGTGTTAGGCAACTTGCTCATCGTCATGGTCTGTGCCTCACGCAGCTCAGCCCAGTCACTCTCGGCAGGCTCAGGCTTCTCAGCGCGGAAGTCGGCCAGTTGCACCCAATAGAATGGGAAATCACCTTGGCCCCACTCGTCACGCCAGTTCTTGATCATCAGTGGAAAGAGATCGCGATACTGATAGGCTCGGCCCGCATTGGACTCACCTTGATACCAAATAGCCCCCTTGATACCATAGCCGATCGTCGGATGGAGAACGCCATTGTAGATATTGGCAGGGCGCTGATTGCCCGTCATGCCACCATCGTTGTAACGCGGCTTGTTAGGCACTTTAGCCCCCTTCTTCTTGGCCTCGGCGTGCTTGGCTTCCCAGGCTTTCAGTGCTTTCTCATACTTCTCCTTTGCCTTGCCGGACTTGAAATCCTCTTCCACGCCTTGCCAGTGCTCCATGAGCTTCTTGTAACGGTCATCTTCTTCTAGCACTTTGCGGTTCACCCAAGCCTCACAAGCTGAGCCACCCCATGCGTTATCGATCAAGCCGATGGGCACTCCCAGAGACTGGTGCAACTGGCGTCCAAAGTAGTAACCCACAGCCGAGAACGACGCCGTCGTCTCAGGCGTGCAAGTGGACCACTCCCCTTCGAAATTACTCTTCGTCTCATCCGTGCCCACTCGTGGCACTGTTAGAAAACGAATATTTGGATAATGCGCGGTCATCGTCGCCAAGTCCGCATCGTTAGATTGTGAGACAGACCACTGCATGTTAGACTGACCTGAACAGATCCACACCTCGCCGATCATGACATTATCATAAACAATGCCATCATGCCCGTTAATCTTCATCTGATATGGGCCACCCGCAGTCATCGGATCGAGCATGACATGCCAGGACCCATCCTTGGCCACGGTCGCCTTCTTCAATTGATCACCTATAGATACGGTGATGACGGTATCCGCATCTCCCCAACCCCAGACCTTGTTCTCCTGCTTCTGCTGAAGCACCATGTGAGAACCGAAGCAATTAGGAAGACTGGTGTGGGCATACGCCGAAGACGCGAGCGAAAGCGCGCCAAGAATGGAAACGAACGTCGTTCTAAAGATGTGCATGATAAGAGGTTGCCCCGAGGGAGCGGCATCGGTCAAGACCAGTTGGCGGCAGATTTCCCTTCGACCAAGCGAACTCTCCGGGCCATTCTATAGGATGCCCCTTCCCTCTTCCCAAATAGCGCTGGCGACCATCCTCCTCTGGTTTGCCTACCTAACAAGCCACGGGGCTCCGATCTCGTGGGAACCTCCCTTCGATATTTCGGATATCAGTGATATCAGCACGAACGGAGTTCTAATCGAAGCAAAGAACGCAACCAACAACAACGACAGCCCCACCGTAGATATCGACGGCGAGAAGATCACGTTTGAAGCGATGAGTTTCGATGTCTCTGCAGCCGCCGGCACCTTCTACACCGGCGGAGGTGGCAGCACTGGCAACGCCGATCTAGACACTGTCTTCAACAGTCACGCATGGCGAGGCGGAGGCTGGGAATTCACCCTCACTGACTTGCAAGATGGCACCGCCTACCAAATTCAGCTAATTGCTGGCGCCGATACCCGCGGATGTTGCGCTGACAGAAATCAGCAAGCGGGCGATGGTGAAGAACCAGAGAATGTGAGCGGCGACTACTCGCGCAGCGGTGTTGGGTCTGTCATTGGCACCTTTACCGCAGACGGCACGACTCAGACTATTCGAATCCTTCCAGGAGATTCGAATGGAAATGACCCATCGATGAGCGGCTACATCTTACGGGAGACTTCTCCCCCAACGCCTGAGCCCCCCACAGGCTTGGCCCTGAGCAATACTGATCTCGCGCCAAATACCCCAGCCGGGACATTGATAGGCACACTCTCAACGGTGGATCCCAATGCAGGTGACACGCACATTTACAGTTTAGTTAGCGATAGCCCTCTCTTCGAAATCACCAATGGGAATGAACTGCGCTCCACAAACGCCCTAGGAAGCTTTGGCACGCAATACACGGTTCGGCTACGAACAACAGACCAAGAAGCGCTCAGCTTCATAGCAACATTTACGTTAGAAGTAGAAGCTGCTCAGGCACCTTCAGCGCTCACTCTCTCCACCACCACCGTACTTCAGAACACGCCACTCGGCATTGCCGTCGGGCAACTCAGCACGATTGACGACAACGGTGGTGATCGTCACACTTACACTCTCGTTTCCGGCGAAGGCGACACGCACAACGCCCTCTTCACTATCAATGGAGACACCCTGCAAGTCGCCGATGCCATTCCAGGACTCGGCTCCACGCTTTCTATCCGACTCCGCACCACGGATCTTTCAAATGCCTCGATCGAGCGGACTTTCTCACTCGTAGTGGTAGGCTCCTCCGTTCGCATCAACGAGTTTCTCGCCGACAACACTCCCACTACACTCATGGATGAGGATGGAACTACCCCAGACTGGCTCGAACTGCACAATCCTGACGGTGGCTCTGTCAGTCTTAACGGATGGCATCTCACTGATGATCCTGCCAATCTCACCAAATGGAAATTTCCAGCCGTCTCCATCGGCGGAAATGGCTACCTCATGGTCTTTGCCTCCTCCAAGGATCGACGTCCGACTAATGGCGATCCTTTACACACCAACTTTAGCCTCAATGCCGGCGGAGACTACCTCGCACTCGTCGCCGCAGATGGTGTCACGATTCTCTCAGAATTCGGCACCGTCGAGACCGATTATCCAAAGCAGAAACCTGGCATCTCTTACGGTTTCTTTGGAAATGACCTGCAGGTCGGCTTCATTCTCGATCCAACACCCGACGCCTCGAACAACAACGCAAACGGCGTCCTCGGATTCGTTGCGGATACCGACTTCAGTGTGAGTCGAGGTTTCTATGACGCTCCCTTCTCGTTGACGATCACGAGCACCACATCCGGAGCAAGCATCCGCTACACAACGAATGGAGACTGGCCCAGCGAAACAAACGGCACGCTCTACAATGGCCCGATCTCAGTCAATCGCACCATGCCAGTGAAAGCCATCGCCTATCAGACTGGCTACGTTTCTACCAACATCGACACACACACTTACATTCTCGTAGACAGTGTTGTCGCGCAGACTGCGGCAAACACGCGAAGTACTTATGGCCTGCCTGCATCCTGGGACGGTCAGTCGCCCTACTACGGCATGAATGGCAATGCCAATGTCAGTCCGACGACACACCCAACAATCCAGAACGACCTCAAGACGGTTCCCAGCATCTCGATCGCCATCGATGCCGATGACATGTTTGGTTCGAGTGGAATCTACTCGAATCCGGGAGCATCGGGCGCTGCTTGGGAACGCAAGACGTCGCTAGAAATGATCGATTCCGTCGGAAGCGAAGTCTTTCAACAGAACTGTGCCATCCGAATCCAAGGCGGCGCCTTTCGCGGCTTCGGGCTCACTCGTAAGAAGTCCTTCCGAGTCCTCTTCAAATCTCAATTTGGAACAAGCAATCAACCCACAGATGGCCCGGGCAAACTCAGCTTTCCCATGTTCGGCGAAGAACCAGGCGTGGCACAAGAGTTTCAGACTCTCACATTCCGTATGGAATCGAACGACGGTTGGCAGTGGAGCAGCGCCGGTGGTCAGGCCCAGTATGCTCGCGATGAATTTGGCCGTCGCGCTCAGCTTGCCTTGGGACAACCAGCCGCCCATGGGCGCTACCTCCACGTTTATATCAATGGAGTCTACTGGGGAGTCTACAACGTCATCGAAAGACCCGATGCAAGCTTTGCCGAAACCTACATAGATGGCGCAGATCGCGATCTCTGGGAAGGTCAGAACTCTGGCAGCGCGATCAACAGTGCGCGTAACCTTAGCAACTGGAATACCTACAACACGGTCGTCGATCGGATCAGCAGCGCTAACAATGACACCCTACGCGATTCGCGTTACCTCGAAGCTTGTGGATTCAATAGCGATGGCACCCGAAACCCAGCTCTCCCCATCTGGTGCGATCCTAACAACAACATTGATTACTTCCTCGTCAATTGGTACGCAGGCAACAGCGACTGGCCATTCAAGAACTACTACGGCGGCATCGACACTCAGAGCACGCGCACTGGCTACAAATACTTCATGTGGGATGCCGAATGGTCTCTCTTACTTCGCTCCAACCTGAACACCAACAAGGTCGCTGATTTCCGAGGCATCGCTTCGGCCAATGACGACCTCGAAGAGAGCCCAGAGTTCCGTTTACGATTCGCAGACCGTGCCCATCGAGCACTCTTCAATGGGGGGCCCCTGAGCCCTGAAGGCTCGCGAGCACTCTACGAAGAAGTGACGGCCCAACACCGGAGCATCCTCGTGCCAGAAGCCGCCCGCTGGGGAGATCAACACGGCCAAGACCGTGACGTCAGCGATTGGGAAGACGAATACAATGATATCATCAATGACTGGTTTCCCGCGCGCACTGGCAATTTCCTTAGCCAGCTCCGTGCTCGCGGCCTCTACCCTGACATTGGCGCACCTGCCTACAGTCAACACGGGGGCTCCGTTTCCCAGGGGGGTGGCCCTTCCCTGATTGTGCCGGATACGGTCAGTCAGGTTTACTACAGGATTGGAAATGACGACACAGACCTAACGGATTATGAACACACACTCGATCCAAGACTCGTCGGCGGCGATATCCATCCTGACGCTGTCCGAATCGATCTCGGCGGCGGAGGTGGCGGCGGCCCGGTGAGAACACGCTATCTTCGTAGTGGGGCCACTTGGAAGTTCCTAGACGATGGTTCCAATCAAGGCACCACCTGGCGAACCAGCAACTTCAACGACACCGGCTGGGACTCTGGCCCCTCACAGCTTGGCTACGGAGACGGCGACGAAGCGACCGAGATCGGGTTCATTGATGCCGATCCCAATCAAGGCGGCATTCAAAAGAATGCCACGACCTACTTCCGCACGACCGTTTCCATTCCAGATCCCTCAGTCTTCGACCACTTCGCCATCGATTACACCTACGATGACGCCATCGCCATCTATGTGAACGGCGTCGAAGTTGCCCGCCAGGGATTGTCTAACAATGCAGCCTTTGATGACTACACGGACGAAGGTGACGGAGACAACGCCACACGCACCGCGATCGTCTCCACGAGCCGATTCGTAGCAGGCGAGAACACCATAGCGGCCGAAGTTCACCAATTAAACGCCACAAGCTCCGACCTCAGTTTCGATCTTGAGGTCACAGGAAATCCAACCGGAGGCGGCGGGGCCACACAATCAACGGATCCTCTGGTGCTAACAGAGCCAGGCTGGCTCTTCTCGCGCTCCTACGACCCTGGCTCAGGTGAATGGAGCGCGCTCAACTCAGCCTATTTCTCCGTGGACACAACACCTGCCGATGCTAGCAATCTCGTCATTTCAGAACTGCACTATCATCCTGGCGAACCCTCAACTCCGGAGGAACTCGCCGTTTCCACAGACCGCGACAACTACGAATTCATCGAACTCCTCAACGTCGGGTC
>CANNZV010002800.1:86480-170512 GCA_947561585.1 Caprella mutica | reverse complement strand
ACTATATCCTGGTTATTATGGTACAGCATGGTACGTATCTACTATATCCTGATTATTATGGTACAGTATGGTACGTATCTACTATATCCTGATTATTATGGTACAGCATGGTACGTATCTACTATATCCTGATTATTATGGTACAGCATGGTACGTATCTACTATATCCTGGTTATTATGGTACAGCATGGTACGTATCTACTATATCCTGGTTATTATGGTACAGCATGGTACGTATCTACTATATCCTGATTATTATGGTACAGTATGGTACGTATCTACTATATCCTGGTTATTTATGGTATAGTATGGTACGTATCTACTATATCCTGATTATTATGGTACAGCATGGTACGTATCAACTATATCCTGATTATTATGGTACAGTATGGTACGTATCTACTATATCCTGATTATTATGGTACAGTATGGTACGTATCTACTATATCCTGATTATTATGGTATAGTATGGTACGTATCTACTATATCCTGATTATTATGGTATAGTATGGTACGTATCTACTATATCCTGGTTATTATGGTATAGTATGGTACGTATCTACTATATCCTGATTATTATGGTACAGCATGGTACGTATCTACTATATCCTGATTATTATGGTACAGCATGGTACGTATCTACTATATCCTGATTATTATGGTACAGTATGGTACGTATCTACTATATCCTGATTATTATGGTACAGCATGGTACGTATCTACTATATCCTGATTATTATGGTACAGTATGGTACTTATCTACTATATCCTGATTATTATGGTACAGTATGGTACGTATCTACTATATCCTGATTATTATGGTACAGTATGGTACGTATCTACTATATCCTGATTATTATGGTACAGTATGGTACGTATCTACTATATCCTGATTATTATGGTACAGCATGGTACGTATCTACTATATCCTGATTATTATGGTACAGTATGGTACTTATCTACTATATCCTGATTATTATGGTACAGCATGGTACGTATCTACTATATCCTGGTTATTATGGTACAGCATGGTACGTATCAACTATATCCTGATTATTATGGTACAGCATGGTACGTATCTACTATATCCTGGTTATTATGGTACAGCATGGTACGTATCTACTATATCCTGGTTATTATGGTACAGCATGGTACGTATCTACTATATCCTGATTATTATGGTACAGCATGGTACGTATCTACTATATCCTGATTATTATGGTACAGTATGGTACTTATCTACTATATCCTGATTATTATGGTACAGTATGGTACTTATCTACTATATCCTGATTATTATGGTACAGTATGGTACGTATCAACTAT
Source organism: Caprella mutica (assembly GCA_947561585.1). Taxonomy (NCBI): domain Eukaryota; kingdom Metazoa; phylum Arthropoda; class Malacostraca; order Amphipoda; family Caprellidae; genus Caprella; species Caprella mutica. The sequence goes on along the minus strand of CANNZV010002800.1, from coordinate 169,186 downwards.
ATCCTGATTATTATGGTACAGCATGGTACGTATCTACTATATCCTGATTATTATGGTACAGTATGGTACTTATCTACTATATCCTGATTATTATGGTACAGCATGGTACGTATCTACTATATCCTGATTATTATGGTACAGTATGGTACTTATCTACTATATCCTGATTATTATGGTACAGTATGGTACGTATCTACTATATCCTGATTATTATGGTACAGTATGGTACTTATCTACTATATCCTGATTATTATGGTACAGCATGGTACGTATCTACTATATCCTGGTTATTATGGTACAGCATGGTACGTATCTACTATATCCTGGTTATTATGGTACAGCATGGTACGTATCTACTATATCCTGGTTATTATGGTACAGCATGGTACGTATCTACTATATCCTGGTTATTATGGTACAGCATGGTACGTATCTACTATATCCTGGTTATTATGGTACAGTATGGTACGTAGCTACTATATCCTGATTATTATGGTACAGCATGGTACGTATCTACTATATCCTGGTTATTATGGTACAGCATGGTACGTATCTACTATATCCTGGTTATTATGGTACAGCATGGTACGTATCTACTATATCCTGATTATTATGGTACAGTATGGTACTTATCTACTACATCCTGATTATTATGGTACAGCATGGTACGTAGCTACTATATCCTGGTTATTATGGTACAGCATGGTACGTATCTACTATATCCTGGTTATTATGGTACAGCATGGTACGTATCTACTATATCCTGATTATTATGGTACAGTATGGTACTTATCTACTATATCCTGATTATTATGGTACAGCATGGTACGTATCTACTATATCCTGATTATTATGGTACAGCATGGTACGTATCAACTATATCCTGATTATTATGGTACAGCATGGTACGTATCTACTATATCCTGATTATTATGGTACAGCATGGTACGTATCAACTATATCCTGGTTATTATGGTACAGCATGGTACGTATCTACTATATCCTGATTATTATGGTACAGTATGGTACTTATCTACTATATCCTGATTATTATGGTACAGCATGGTACGTATCTACTATATCCTGATTATTATGGTACAGTATGGTACTTATCTACTATATCCTGGTTATTATGGTACAGCATGGTACGTAGCTACTATATCCTGGTTATTATGGTACAGCATGGTACGTATCTACTATATCCTGATTATTATGGTACAGCATGGTACGTATCTACTATATCCTGGTTATTATGGTACAGCATGGTACGTATCTACTATATCCTGGTTATTATGGTACAGCATGGTACGTATCTACTATATCCTGGTTATTATGGTACAGCATGGTACGTATCTACTATATCCTGGTTATTATGGTACAGCATGGTACGTATCTACTATATCCTGATTATTATGGTACAGCATGGTACGTATCTACTATATCCTGGTTATTATGGTACAGCATGGTACGTATCAACTATATCCTGATTATTATGGTACAGCATGGTACGCATCTACTATATCCTGGTTATTATGGTACAGCATGGTACGTATCTACTATATCCTGATTATTATGGTACAGCATGGTACGTATCTACTATATCCTGGTTATTATGGTACAGCATGGTACGTATCTACTATATCCTGATTATTATGGTACAGCATGGTACGTATCTACTATATCCTGATTATTATGGTACAGCATGGTACGTAGCTACTATATCCTGGTTATTATGGTACAGCATGGTACGTATCTACTATATCCTGATTATTATGGTACAGCATGGTACGTATCTACTATATCCTGGTTATTATGGTACAGCATGGTACGTATCTACTATATCCTGATTATTATGGTACAGCATGGTACGTATCTACTATATCCTGGTTATTATGGTACAGCATGGTACGTATCTACTATATCCTGATTATTATGGTACAGCATGGTACGTATCTACTATATCCTGGTTATTATGGTACAGCATGGTACGTATCTACTATATCCTGATTATTATGGTACAGCATGGTACGTATCTACTATATCCTGATTATTATGGTACAGCATGGTACGTATCTACTATATCCTGGTTATTATGGTACAGCATGGTACGTATCAACTATATCCTGATTATTATGGTACAGCATGGTACGTATATACTATATCCTGGTTATTATGGTACAGCATGGTACGTATCTACTATATCCTGATTATTATGGTACAGCATGGTACGTATCTACTATATCCTGGTTATTATGGTACAGCATGGTACGTATCTACTATATCCTGATTATTATGGTACAGCATGGTACGTATCTACTATATCCTGATTATTATGGTACAGCATGGTACGTAGCTACTATATCCTGGTTATTATGGTACAGCATGGTACGTATCTACTATATCCTGATTATTATGGTACAGCATGGTACGTATCTACTATATCCTGGTTATTATGGTACAGCATGGTACGTATCTACTATATCCTGGTTATTATGGTACAGCATGGTACGTATCTACTATATCCTGGTTATTATGGTACAGCATGGTACGTATCTACTATATCCTGGTTATTATGGTACAGCATGGTACATAGCTACTATATCCTGGTTATTATGGTACAGCATGGTACGTATCTACTATATCCTGGTTATTATGGTACAGTATGGTACGTATCTACTATATCCTGATTATTAGGGTACAGCTTGGTACGTATCAACTATATCCTGATTATTATGGTACAGCATGGTACGTATCTACTATATCCTGATTATTATGGTACAGCTTGGTACGTATCAACTATATCCTGATTATTATGGTACAGCATGGTACGTAGCTACTATATCCTGATTATTATGGTACAGTATGGTACGTATCTACTATATCCTGATTATTATGGTACAGCATGGTACGTATCTACTATATCCTGATTATTATGGTACAGTATGGTACGTATCTACTATATCCTGATTATTATGGTACAGCTTGGTACGTATCAACTATATCCTGATTATTATGGTACAGCATGGTACGTATCTACTATATCCTGATTATTATGGTACAGCTTGGTACGTATCAACTATATCCTGATTATTATGGTACAGCATGGTACGTAGCTACTATATCCTGATTATTATGGTACAGTATGGTACGTATCTACTATATCCTGATTATTATGGTACAGCATGGTACGTATCTACTATATCCTGATTATTATGGTACAGTATGGTACGTATCTACTATATCCTGATTATTATGGTACAGCATGGTACGTATCTACTATATCCTGGTTATTATGGTACAGCATGGTTAATAGCTACTATATCCTGGTTATTATGGTACAGCATGGTACGTATCTACTATATCCTGATTATTATGGTACAGTATGGTACGTATCTACTATATCCTGATTATTATGGTACAGCATGGTACGTATCTACTATATCCTGATTATTATGGTACAGCATGGTACGTATCTACTATATCCTGATTATTATGGTACAGCATGGTACGTATCTACTATATCCTGATTATTTTGGTACAGTATGGTACGTATCTACTATATCCTGATTATTATGGTACAGTATGGTACGTATCTACTATATCCTGGTTATTATGGTACAGTATGGTACGTATCTACTATATCCTGGTTATTATGGTACAGTATGGTACGTATCTACTATATCCTGATTATTATGGTACAGTATGGTACGTATCTACTATATCCTGATTATTATGGTACAGCATGGTACGTATCTACTATATCCTGATTATTATGGTACAGTATGGTACGTATCAACTATATCCTGATTATTATGGTACAGTATGGTACGTATCTACTATATCCTGATTATTATGGTACAGCTTGGTACGTATCAACTATATCCTGATTATTATGGTACAGCTTGGTACGTATCAACTATATCCTGATTATTATGGTACAGTTTGGTACGTATCTACTATATCCTGATTATTATGGTACAGCATGGTACATAGCTACTATATCCTGGTTATTATGGTACAGCATGGTACGTATCAACTATATCCTGATTATTATGGTACAGCATGGTACGTATCTACTATATCCTGATTATTATGGTACAGTATGGTACGTAGCTACTATATCCTGATTATTATGGTACAGCATGGTACGTATCTACTATATCCTGGTTATTATGGTACAGCATGGTACGTATCTACTATATCCTGGTTATTATGGTACAGCATGGTACGTATCTACTATATCCTGATTATTATGGTACAGCATGGTACGTATCAACTATATCCTGATTATTATGGTACAGTATGGTACGTAGCTACTATATCCTGGTTATTATGGTACAGCATGGTACGTATCTACTATATCCTGGTTATTATGGTACAGCATGGTACGTATCTACTATATCCTGGTTATTATGGTATAGCATGGTACGTATCTACTATATCCTGGTTATTATGGTACAGCATGGTACGTATCTACTATATCCTGATTATTATGGTACAGCATGGTACGTATCAACTATATCCTGATTATTATGGTACAGTATGGTACGTATCAACTATATCCTGATTATTATGGTACAGCATGGTACGTATCAACTATATCCTGATTATTATGGTACAGCATGGTACGTATCTACTATATCCTGATTATTATGGTACAGCATGGTACGTATCTACTATATCCTGATTATTATGGTACAGCATGGTACGTATCTACTATATCCTGATTATTATGGTACAGCATGGTACGTATCTACTATATCCTGATTATTATGGTACAGTATGGTACGTATCTACTATATCCTGATTATTATGGTACAGCATGGTACGTATCTACTATATCCTGATTATTATGGTACAGTATGGTACGTATCAACTATATCCTGATTATTATGGTACAGCATGGTACGTATCAACTATATCCTGATTATTATGGTACAGCATGGTACGTATCTACTATATCCTGATTATTATGGTACAGCATGGTACGTATCTACTATATCCTGATTATTATGGTACAGCATGGTACGTATCTACTATATCCTGATTATTATGGTACAGCATGGTACGTATCTACTATATCCTGGTTATTATGGTACAGCATGGTACGTATCTACTATATCCTGATTATTATGGTACAGCATGGTACGTATCTACTATATCCTGGTTATTATGGTACAGCATGGTACGTATCTACTATATCCTGATTATTATGGTACAGCATGGTACGTATCTACTATATCCTGATTATTATGGTACAGCATGGTACGTATCTACTATATCCTGATTATTATGGTACAGCATGGTACGTATCTACTATATCCTGATTATTATGGTACAGCATGGTACGTATCTACTATATCCTGGTTATTATGGTACAGCATGGTACGTATCTACTATATCCTGATTATTATGGTACAGCATGGTACGTATCAACTATATCCTGATTATTATGGTACAGCATGGTACGTAGCTACTATATCCTGGTTATTATGGTACAGCTTGGTACGTATCAACTATATCCTGATTATTATGGTACAGCATGGTACGTATCAACTATATCCTGATTATTATGGTACAGCATGGTACGTATCAACTATATCCTGATTATTATGGTACAGTATGGTACGTATCTACTATATCCTGATTATTATGGTACAGTATGGTACGTATCTACTATATCCTGATTATTATGGTACAGTATGGTACGTATCTACTATATCCTGATTATTATGGTATAGTATGGTACGTATCTACTATATCCTGGTTATTATGGTACAGTATGGTACGTATCTACTATATCCTGGTTATTATGGTACAGTATGGTACGTATCTACTATATCCTGATTATTATGGTAGAGCATGGTACGTATCTACTATATCCTGATTATTATGGTACAGTATGGTACGTATCTACTATATCCTGATTATTATGGTACAGTATGGTACGTATCTACTATATCCTGATTATTATGGTACAGTATGGTACTTATCTACTATATCCTGATTATTATGGTACAGTATGGTACGTATCTACTATATCCTGATTATTATGGTACAGTATGGTACGTATCTACTATATCCTGATTATTATGGTACAGTATGGTACGTATCTACTATATCCTGATTATTATGGTATAGTATGGTACGTATCTACTATATCCTGGTTATTATGGTACAGTATGGTACGTATCTACTATATCCTGGTTATTATGGTACAGTATGGTACGTATCTACTATATCCTGGTTATTATGGTACAGCATGGTACGTATCTACTATATCCTGATTATTATGGTACAGTATGGTACTTATCTACTATATCCTGATTATTATGGTACAGCATGGTACGTATATACTATATCCTGATTATTATGGTACAGTATGGTACGTAGCTACTATATCCTGGTTATTATGGTACAGTATGGTACGTATCTACTATATCCTGATTATTATGGTACAGCATGGTACGTATCTACTATATCCTGGTTATTATGGTACAGTATGGTACGTATCTACTATATCCTGATTATTATGGTACAGCATGGTACGTATCTACTATATCCTGATTATTATGGTACAGTATGGTACGTATCTACTATATCCTGATTATTATTGTACAGTATGGTACTTATCTACTATATCCTGATTATTATGGTACAGTATGGTACGTATCTACTATATCCTGATTATTATGGTACAGTATGGTACGTATCTACTATATCCTGATTATTATGGTACAGTATGGTACGTATCTACTATATCCTGATTATTATGGTATAGTATGGTACGTATCTACTATATCCTGGTTATTATGGTACAGTATGGTACGTATCTACTATATCCTGGTTATTATGGTACAGTATGGTACGTATCTACTATATCCTGGTTATTATGGTACAGCATGGTACGTATCTACTATATCCTGATTATTATGGTACAGTATGGTACTTATCTACTATATCCTGATTATTATGGTACAGCATGGTACGTATCTACTATATCCTGATTATTATGGTACAGTATGGTACGTATCTACTATATCCTGGTTATTATGGTACAGTATGGTACGTATCTACTATATCCTGGTTATTATGGTACAGTATGGTACGTATCTACTATATCCTGGTTATTATGGTACAGTATGGTACGTATCTACTATATCCTGGTTATTATGGTACAGTATGGTACGTATCTACTATATCCTGATTATTATGGTACAGTATGGTACGTATCTACTATATCCTGGTTATTATGGTACAGCATGGTACGTATCTACTATATCCTGATTATTATGGTACAGCATGGTACGTATCTACTATATCCTGATTATTATGGTACAGTATGGTACGTATCTACTATATCCTGGTTATTATGGTACAGTATGGTACGTATCTACTATATCCTGGTTATTATGGTACAGTATGGTACGTATCTACTATATCCTGGTTATTATGGTACAGCATGGTACGTATCTACTATATCCTGATTATTATGGTATAGTATGGTACGTATCTACTATATTCTGATTATTATGGTACAGTATGGTACGTATCTACTATATCCTGATTATTATGGTATAGTATGGTACGTATCTACTATATCCTGATTATTATGGTACAGTATGGTACGTATCAACTATATCCTGATTATTATGGTATAGTATGGTACGTATCTACTATATTCTGATTATTATGGTACAGTATGGTACGTATCTACTATATCCTGATTATTATGGTATAGTATGGTACGTATCTACTATATCCTGATTATTATGGTACAGCATGGTACGTATATACTATATCCTGATTATTATGGTACAGCATGGTACGTATCTACTATATCCTGATTATTATGGTACAGCATGGTACGTAGCTACTATATCCTGATTATTATGGTACAGCATGGTACGTAGCTACTATATCCTGATTATTATGGTACAGCATGGTACGTAGCTACTATATCCTGATTATTATGGTACAGCATGGTACGTAGCTACTATATCCTGATTATTATGGTACAGCATGGTACGTAGCTACTATATCCTGATTATTATGGTACAGCATGGTACGTAGCTACTATATCCTGATTATTATGGTACAGCATGGTACGTAGCTACTATATCCTGATTATTATGGTACAGCATGGTACGTAGCTACTACATATATCCTGATTATTATGGTACAGCATGGTACGTAGCTACTATATCCTGATTATTATGGTACAGCATGGTACGTAGCTACTATATCCTGATTATTTTGGTACAGCATGGTACGTATCTACTATATCCTGATTATTATGGTACAGTATGGTACGTATCTGCTATATCCTGATTATTATGGTATAGTATGGTACGTATCTGCTATATCCTGATTATTATGGTACAGCATGGTACGTATCTACTATATCCTGATTATTATGGTACAGTATGGTACGTAGCTACTATATCCTGATTATTATGGTACAGCATGGTATGTATCTACTATATCCGGATTATTATGGTACAGTATGGTACGTAGCTACTATATCCTGATTATTATGGTACAGTATGGTACGTAGCTACTATATCCTGATTATTATGGTACAGTATGGTACGTATCTACTATATCCTGATTATTATGGTACAGCATGGTACGTAGCTACTATATCCTGGTTATTATGGTAAAGTATGGTACGTATCTACTATATCCTGATTATTATGGTACAGTATGGTACGTATCTACTATATCCTGATTATTATGGTACAGTATGGTACGTATCTACTATATCCTGATTATTATGGTACAGTATGGTACGTATCTACTATATCCTGATTATTATGGTACAGCATGGTACGTAGCTACTATATCCTGGTTATTATGGTAAAGTATGGTACGTATCTACTATATCCTGATTATTATGGTACAGTATGGTACGTATCTACTATATCCTGATTATTATGGTACAGTATGGTACGTATCTACTATATCCTGATTATTATGGTACAGCATGGTACGTATCTACTATATCCTGATTATTATGGTACAGCATGGTACGTATCTACTATATCCTGATTATTATGGTACAGTATGGTACGTATCTACTATATCCTGATTATTATGGTACAGTATGGTACGTATCTACTATATCCTGATTATTATGGTACAGCATGGTACATAGCTATAGCTCATCTGCATACATTAGGGTAGTTAAGAGCTCTATGTGGACATTGCCTGGGATAAGTTAGGTGTAGCCTCAAGCTGCGTTTGGATTGTAAATTCGTATAGGCTTTACATTTTACCTGCGTATGGATGAGTACTCATATGGGCAGTACTTTCATATGGGCTGTGCCTTCGTATAGACTGTGCCTAAATTGTAAAGGGTAGGTCCTATGAAGGGCATATTACTTTCTGTGTGGATAGAAATATTTCATAGTGAAGCTATTCAAGAAGGTACACTATATATAAATATATTGTATAAATATAATATTAAAAAAAATTAGATGACAATTTTTAATCTACATGAATGAATTAAAGTTATTAAAAAGAATAACTTTAAGTTGTACATGGCATGTTGCAAGCTTCACTTCAGTTAATTTTCCAGGTAAAAAGGTACTAAGGGACACACCTGTGATATCCTTTACCTGGCCATTCCTTCTAATTCCTTCAGTGGCTCAGTTTCCTTTGGTGGTTAGGGGTTCACACGGTGAGTCTCATTATCTGGTGAGACGGAGACACTTCCTCTGTGTCAACCAAATGAGACACTGGTTGTTAGGTACAATAATTGTAGGTAGTACAATAATTGAAATAGAAAATTGGATCAAATAAAAAAAATTCAGTACTACATAATATTAAATATTAACGAAAAAGAAAGGACTTTACCGCACGTACGGGGTAATGTTTAAATTGATATCGAAGGGGAAAAATTGAATTGTATGTGAAGTTATTATTTTAAAATTGTTAATATTTGTTCATGATTTGATTGAAGCATGTACATAAAATACAACCACCAATAGTTGTAAATAAAGTGCACAGTGAAGAGTTAAAACAACCACCAATAGTTGTAAATAAAGTGCACAGTGATGAGTTAAAACAATCACCAATAGTTGTAAATAAAGTGCACAGTGAAGAGTTAAAACAACCACCAATAGTTGTGAATAAAGTGCACAGTGAAGAGTTAAAACAACCACCAATAGTTGTAAATAAAGTGCACAGTGAAGAGTTAAAACAACCACCAATAGTTGTAAATAAAGTGCACAGTGATGAGTTAAAACAATCACCAATAGTTGTAAATAAAGTGCACAGTGAAGAGTTAAAACAACCACCAATAGTTGTGAATAAAGTGCACAGTGAAGAGTTAAAACAACCACCAATAGTTGTAAATGAAGTGCACAGTGAAGAGTTAAAACAACCACCAATAGTTGTAAATAAAGTGCACAGTGAAGAGTTAAAACAACCACCAATAGTTGTAAATAAAGTGCACAGTGAAGAGTTAATACAACCACCAATAGTTGTAAATAAAGTGCACAGTGAAGAGTTAATACAACCACCAATAGTTGTAAATAAAGTGCACAGTGAAGAGTTAATACAACCACCAATAGTTGTAAATAAAGTGCACAGTGAAGAGTTAATACAACCACCAATAGTTGTAAATAAAGTACACAGTGAAGAGTTAAAACAACCACCAATAGTTGTAAATAAAGTACACAGTGAAGAGTTAAAACAACCACCAATAGTTGTAAATAAAGTGCACAGTGAAGAGTTAAAACAACCACCAATAGTTGTAAATAAAGTGCACAGTGAAGAGTTAATACAACCACCAATAGTTGTAAATAAAGTGCACAGTGAAGAGTTAATACAACCACCAATAGTTGTAAATAAAGTGCACAGTGAAGAGTTAAAACAACCACCAATAGTTGTAAATAAAGTACACAGTGAAGAGTTAAAACAACCACCAATAGTTGTAAATAAAGTACACAGTGAAGAGTTAAACAACCACCAATAGTTGTAAATAAAGTACACAGTGAAGAGTTAAACATTCACCAATAGTTGTAAATAAAGTGCACAGTGAAGAGTTAAAACAATCACCAATAATTGTAAATAAAGTACACAGTGAAGAGTTAAACAATCACCAATAGTTGTAAATAAAGTACACAGTGAAGAGTTAAAACAACCACCAATAGTTGTAAATAAAGTGCACAGTGATGAGTTAAAACAATCACCAATAGTTGTAAATAAAGTGCACAGTGATGAGTTAAAACAACCACCAATAGTTGTAAATAAAGTGCACAGTGAAGAGTTAAAACAACCACCAATAGTTGTAAATAAAGTGCACAGTGAAGAGTTAAAACAAACATCAATTGTTGTACAATAATACAATAATCTCATTGTAATTTTATCATTCGATACAACAGTATATCTTATCGTATGGCACTAGATACACTAGTATATTAGATACATAGTAGATATACTAGTATATGTAATATATTGGTATAACAGATATACTACAGTATAAGGGATATACTTGTATACCACACCACCTAATACCACACCATCTAATACCACACCACCTAATACCACACCACCTAATACCACACCATCTAATACCACACCATCTAATACCACACCATCTAATACCACACCACCTAATACCACACCACCTAATACCACACCATCTAATACCACACCATCTAATACCACACCATCTAATGACACACCATCTAATACCACACCACCTAATACCACACCATCTAATACCACACCATCTAATACCACACCATCTAATGCCACACCATCTAATACCACACCATCTAATACCACACCATCTAATACCACACCATCTAATACCACACCATCTAATACCACACCACCTAATACCACACCCGTACTGCACCAAGATAAGGTATATCTCAGGTGTTACTTCTAATAACAGTAACGTGGTACACCGCATAACAGTTCCGTGCCTTTAGATTGCTATAAACATTTTTTGCTGAGTCACGCTAAGGGTTGGAACGGCTAAGCTTTGCAGAATAGACTGGCAATAATTTGGTACGTTAGACCCTGTCTCTTTAGTTATGTTTGGTTTTATAGTTAGTTTGTCTTTTTAATGTTCTTGTTAATTTTAATTTGTTTAAAAGAAAAATGAAGTTAGTAATACTAATATTCTATTATTATATGAATTATTATATACAAGTGTATTTGCCCATTAAAAATAACGGGTCTTCAATAGTAATTTATTACCCGTTCTTCGGTTTTTTAGTGAATTCAAATAAAATTCATTTTTCTGCATAAACTGATACTTTTTTCATAGATAAAGCATTTAAAAATTGAATAAAAACAGGGGAATTTAAATATGAAGTCAATATATTCCCGTGCGTATCATAGTTACATTCTTCATGTTTAATACCCATCGTGTAAAAGCGGACACCAAATAAATAGATTTATAAATAAATAAATAAACACACGAGGGAAATTATTAGTATAGATTACCAATGCTGGTTATCACGAATTACCTTAAATTTCAATAGATTTCCTTTAAATAATTTATTATTAAATTTAAACATATTTGATTATTTGTACAAAAGGTAAGTTCCGAATTATCGGTCAGTACCACATCTTCGGACATATAGAAAAAACTACATAAAAATTGTTATTATTACACAGTATACTTCAGCAAACCTGGGTTTGCAGAAGTATTAGATAGCACTGTGTTATGATAGGAATTTTATATTGTTTTTTTTATGTGTCCGAAGATGTAGCATTGACTGATAATTCGTAACTTACCCTAGTCTATTAGACTACCTAGTTATTTACTTATTTATCGTTTATATTATTTACTATATCGCTTTCTTTTATATCTCTCCATTCCACCTCATGTTTTCATCTTTCTACATTGCCTCTCTTACCAATTTCACATTTGTAAGACGGGGATCTACGGTCCATATCTTCCCGTTATGTAGGCCCGTATTGCCGCCGTAATGCGGGACCCGTGCCTTTGAATGGAAAGCTCAAATATGTTTAATATGCCCATGTTAGTGCTATCTATGCACATACGGTAACATTAAGCAAAGCTATAGGAGATACAAAATACATAGTTATATTATTTAATTTTCTTATATAATCGAAAAGGTGGAACTGTTCGATAACTTGGATCTTACCCTAATTATGATACCTCTAAGCTACACTATCGCTTCTTTCTATGTATTATTTTACGTTACATTATGTATAAAGAACATATTACGACATTGCAATTAGATATGGAAATATTAATATTCATTGGAAAAATAAATGAATATTTGATAAAAAATATTTTCATAATCGGATGGAATTTTCTTCATTTTGTCTGTCTTTTTTCGAAAGCTATAATATTTATATACTTTTTATTCTGTATCTATGACACAGCTCTACAATAACTTCATTATTTGTATCTATGATACAGCTCTACTATAACTATTTGACATTTGTATCTATGATACAGTTTTACAATAATAATATTATTCATAACTATTTAATATTTGTATCTATGATACAGCTCTACAATAACTATTCAATATTTGTATCTGTGATACAGCTCTACAATAACTATTCAATATTTGTATCTATGATACAGCTCTACAATAACAATTTAATATTTGTATCTATGATACAGCTCTACAATAACTATTCAATATTTGTATCTGTGATACAACTCTACAATAACCACTCAATAATTATATTATGTAGTCATTTTATTATTTCTACTGGTTAACTTGAAAATATTTCGCATGTAACATAGTCACCTCAATATTCCATACGGTACACTGAGCACGTCAGTTCCGTATTTTGCCGGTAGATGGCGCAGATATCTTTTATAGTACAACTTTCTGATGTTCATATCACGGTAAGAGGAACAGGTCTGCATTCATGTACCTTATCTGATGGTGTGGAGGTACATGAGAGATGAGGTACATCATGTGGTACATCATATGGTACATCATGTGGTACATCATGTGGTACATCATGTGGTACATTATGTGGTACATCATGTGGTACATTATGTGGTACATCATGTGGTACATTATATGGTACATCATGTGGTTCATTATATTGTACATCATATGGTACATCATGTGGTACATCATGTGGTACATCATTTGGTACATCATGTGGTACATTATATGGTACATCATGTGGTACATTATATGGTACATCATGTGGTACATTATATGGTACATCATGTGGTACATCATGTGGTACATCATGTGGTACATCATGTGGTACATTATATGGTACATCATGTGGTACATTATATAGTACATTATATGGTACATCATGTGGTACATTATGTGGTACATCATGTGGTACATTATATGGTACATCATTTGGTACATGATATGGTACATCATGTGGTACATTCATTATATGGTACATGATATGTTACATCATGTGTTGCATCATCTAAAACATCTGTGGATATGGAAAGAAAAATAAAGTTGTTATTCTTGCCAGGTTGATGAGAAATATCTATTCAGTTTTAGGTTTTTTTTTTTAATTTATTTTATATTAATAATAATTAATGTTACATAGTTTCTTTTCGTAAATAATACATTATTAAGAATATAATTATTAAAAATTCATTTTAAATAATAATAAATATGAACCGATATCGAAAAATTAAATTAAAAAAAATATGATAAAGAGACATATTTAAGATCACTTAAGATAATTCTATGGTATCGATACCTTTTTCTAAGTCACTTAGCTATTATAGCAGTGCTATATTTGCATCTAATGACCCCTTTGTACGTACCTGTTGACAAGGTAATTACCACAACAGTCTACACTATGTCTATACACTATGCAGATGGTATTTTGAGTTCTATATGTAAAGTTAGAACTTTTTTCTCCTTCAACCTTGAAGTTAGGGTGAGTTGTTTGTTTAACCCCTTACTGCCCTTGTGAACAATGTGGCACATTATTTTTGATATTGTGTACAATATGTATTGACTGTAAATAGATATTGTATGACTGTTCTTCACCGTAAGAGTTCATCCTTAATGGAATATTATTTGTATTGACTGTTATAGATATTGTATGAATGTTCTTCAACGTAAGAGTTCATCCCTAGTGGAATATTATTTGTATTGACTGTAAATAGATATTGTAAGAGTTCATCCCTAGTGGAATATTATTTGTATTGACTGTAAATAGATATTGTAAGAGTTCATCCCTAGTGGAATATTATTTGTATTGACTGTAAATAGATATTGTAAGAGTTCATCCCTAGTGGAATATTATTTGTATTGACTGTTAATAGATATTGTAAGAGTTCATCCCTAGTGTAATATTATTTGTATTGACTGTAAATAGATATTGTATGAATGTTCTTCACCGTAAGAGTTCATCCCTAGTGGAATATTATTTGTATATTCTTGCAGAATTAATTATTTTTCCATTCATCACAGTTATCTATTTTTCTTTTCTAAAAGATGATAGGTTTTTTGTTTTCATTATATATTTTTTATTTTATCATCTATATATTTTTTTTTCATTATATAGTAGCTGCTATTTCATTATTTGTTCTTTACTATTATTGTTTTCAAACTAAGCAAAAGCTACAATAATGTTTGCAGTTAGCTGCCTAATTTACAATGCAATAATCAAATAGCCAAATCTCCCACTCCTTATTAGTATTTTCTTCTTTTAGTTTTAGGAGATGGTATGCAATTAACTTAATTCCTGTCCTTTTTAGGGCACAGTGTCGTGTCTGCGACCTTTGTGACAATTACCTGCCAAAATACCTGTGCGATTTAAATACTATATCTAATTCTTTTAATTGATTAATATTATAATTTTGAAATATATTACATTATAAATATTTCAAAACAGGGAATGAATTTTTTTAGTTAATATTGTGATTATTAATGTCATTTTTTCGGTTAACTAAAATCACAAATATAAATTATTTGAATATATTTTATATGCATTCTCCTCTCTTTTTAATTAGTTCTATTGTTGCATCTGTGTTTAACATCTGTATTCGATACGCTGCATCTAGATACTACCTAATTGATACAGCCATTCTGTTCGATACACCTCGATACATTCCGCCTTGCCGCAAAATCTAAACCCAGTGAGAAAGTTATGGTGGGGCCATAGAAGATTGAGAGGGGGTACCCATAGAGAAAGTTATGGTGGGGCCATAGAAGATTGTTATTCTGAATTATTGGACGGTTCCACATTTTAGATTTTATAAAAAAAAATATATTATAATTTATTTTTATTTTACTTATAATTTAATTTTCATCATGATGAATTGAAACAATGGTTACATTATTGTTATATATTTCTTCTTATAGACTTATATGATCGTCCAATAACTTGTATAACTTGCACCTACACACAGATAATAGACTATAGAGTTGTTTGTTACTATGCACATGTACTTAAACTATGTGAATATGTATATATTTTTCCTAATTACTTAATTACAAAATGATAATTTTACTTACTAATTTATTTTTCAAATAAACAAATAAGCTGAACTTTATATCATTTTTTATAACAATAAATGACATTTAGGCCTTAAGTTCAATTCTAATAATACCTTATTATTTGTTTGTACACTGTTCTTTATTGCATTTTGATATTTTTAAATCCATTTGGTGTTAAATTATTGAAGCCATTTTAATATTTAAAAAGAAAATTATTTTTCATTTGGAACAATTTATTCCTCATTTAATTTTATCTATTTTTCCATGAATACCTACTATGTTACGAATTTTATAAATGATTTAATTAACTAAATAAGAACTAATTAAAAATCTACAGTGTTATTTTTAATGAATTTATACACTCTATGCTAAAATATTATCGTCATTATTCAATTAATAACTTCAGTTAAACCTGAGGGACCAGAAGTGTGGATAGTTAAATTACACAATTATTGATACTATTGAGAACATGTTATTCTTAACGGGCAAGTACACTAGTTACAAATATTAATACTATTGAGAACACGTTATTCTTAACGGGCAAGTACACTAGTTACAAATATTGATACTATTTAGAACACGTTATTCTTAACGGGCAAGTACACTAGTTACAAATATTGATACTATTGAGAACATGTTATTCTTAACGGGCAAGTACACTAGTTACAAATATTGATACTATTGAGAACACGTTATTCTTAACGGGCAAATACACTAGTTACAAATATTGATGCTATTGAGAACACGTTATTCTTAACGGGCAAGTACACTAGTTACAAATATTGATACTATTGAGAACATGTTATTCTTAACGGGCAAGTACACTAGTTACAAATATTGATACTATTGAGAACACGTTATTCTTAACGGGCAAGTACACTAGTTACAAATATTGATACTATTGAGAACACGTTATTCTTAACGGGCAAATACACTAGTTACAAATATTGATACTATTGAGAACACGTTATTCTTAACGGGCAAATACACTAGTTACAAATATTGATACTATTGAGAACACGTTATTCTTAACGGGCAAGTACACTAGTTACAAATATTGATACTATTGAGAACACGTTATTCTTAACGGGCAAATACACTAGTTACAAATATTGATACTATTGAGAACACGTTATTCTTAACGGGCAAATACACTAGTTACAAATATTGATACTATTGAGAACACGTTATTTTTAACGGGCAAATACACTAGTTACAAATATTGATACTATTGAGAACACGTTATTCTTAACGGGCAAATACACTAGTTACAAATATTGATACTATTGAGAACAAGTTATTCTTAACGGGCAAATACACTAGTTAAAAATATTGGTACTATTGAGAACACGTTATTCTTAACGGGCAAGTACACTAGTTACAAATATTGATACTATTTAGAACACGTTATTCTTAACCTGCAAGTACACTAGTTACAAATATTGATACTATTGAGAACACGTTATTCTTAACGGGCAAGTACACTAGTTACAAATATTGATACTATTGAGAACACGTTATTCTTAACGGGCAAATACACTAGTTACAAATATTGATACTATTGAGAACACGTTATTCTTAACGGGCAAATACACTAGTTACAAATATTGATACTATTGAGAACACGTTATTCTTAACGGGCAAGTACACTAGTTACAAATATTGATACTATTGAGAACACGTTATTCTTAACGGGCAAATACACTAGTTACAAATATTGATACTATTGAGAACACGTTATTCTTAACGGGCAAATACACTAGTTACAAATATTGATACTATTGAGAACACGTTATTTTTAATGGGCAAATACACTAGTTACAAATATTGATACTATTGAGAACACGTTATTCTTAACGGGCAAATACACTAGTTACAAATATTGATACTATTGAGAACAAGGTTATTCTTAACGGGCAAATACACTAGTTAAAAATATTGGTACTATTGAGAACACGTTATTCTTAACCTGCAAGTACACTAGTTACAAATATTGATACTATTTAGAACACGTTATTCTTAACCTGCAAGTACACTAGTTACAAATATTGATACTATTTAGAACACGTTATTCTTAACCTGCAAGTACACTAGTTACAAATATTGATACTATTGAGAACACGTTATTCTTAACCTGCAAGTACACTAGTTACAAATATTGATACTATTGAGAACACGTTATTCTTAACCTGCAAGTACACTAGTTACAAATATTGATACTATTTAGAACACGTTATTCTTAACGGGTAAGTACACTAGTTACAAATATTGATACTATTGAGAACACGTTATTCTTAATGGGCAAGTACACTAGTTAGTGGTTACAAATATTTAGAACACGTTTTAATAAAAGGGAATGTAATACTCCTCTCAATACATGAAAATATCTATATATAAATTTATTAATTTATCAAATACATCAAAATAAATTAAGTATATTAAAATGGGAAGTAGATTTTCCTCTCAATATATGGACTTATGTATTTATATTAAATACATTGAAATAAATTAAATATATTAAGACTTATGCATTTATGTTAAATACATTGAAATAAATTAAATATATTAAGATATATAATCTACACATACCTCACCACTGGCGTACCATTCAAATTTCCCTCTGTTGTGATATCAGTTGCAGCTGTTTCTACAGCACTAATTTACGGAACAATACAGACGGGTTTATTTATCACCCTAGAACAGTAGGGCTGTACACACTAGCTCATTGGGGCTTTAATTAGTTAGTGAGACTGGTATATGGTATTTATATGGTATATGGTATATATTGGTATATGGATTATTTATCACTTTAAAACAGTAACTACACTCTGTATAATACATATGCCTATATGGTATAATATATGCCTATAAGGAATAATATATGCCTATATGTATAATATATGCCTATATGGTATAATATATGCTTATATGGTATAATATATGCCTATACGGCATAATATATGCCTATATAGTATAATATATGCCTATATGGTATAATATATGCCTATATGGTATAATATATGCCTATACGGCATAATATATGCCTATATAGTATAATATATGCCTATATGGTATAATATATGCCTATATGATAATCTTTTCAGTGATTATACTGACTACTGTTAATCAATGGAAATTATATTGACTGTAAAGGGGAAATTGAATTTTCGATATTTAGTTTTGTTAAATATTTTCCCTATTTATTTATTTTATCAGAAGACATTTTTTTCATCTCTAAAATAATTTAATTAAATACAGTATATGATTTTATTTAAAAATCACTTAGTATTTCAAATATAGTTGTATGAAAAAATAGTTACACTTAAATGCTTTCTGTTCAACATTTTCGTATATAATAACTATTATATACTTACCTTTTATTTTAAAGGTTAAAAATATAAGTCATATTATAATTTCAATATACTTTTTCCTTATGTGATCGAAAATGTGGAACCGTCCGATAACTCGAAACTCACCCTAGGAAGACGATTTCGGTATCGTTTTAAGACAAAGTGTTAAGTACCGAGGCCCTTATCTACTAGTTGTATCTTATCTATAAGAGTATTAAGTGTTAAGTTAGCACACTTAAGTTACTTAACACTCTAACACGCTTGACATGTTGGCCAATTTTTTTTTTATCAATGTTAGATAGAAAATCATTTTAATAAAGAATATGTTAAAAAATCATTTTAAATCTTCATTTTTTTTAATGTCGAAGGTCCAAGAGATTTGGGTGTTTAAAAATCTAAAATAATGATGTGGCATTGCCTACATTTATTAATACGCTTCTAATTGCCTCTACATGATTATATTGAAAAAATCTAAACATTATTCGATGTTTCTCTAATGTCCACCCCATAGAACTGGCCATCAAAGGGGTAAGTAGTATGAACGTACACAGTAGCCTTTAGAGTGAGCAAGCACATGGCATGTTGCCCACATAGGTATGTGAGACATAGGTATGTGGTAGCGCAAGCTATATGTGTATTAAGACGCTTTATGTCTGGCGCATCACGTCCTAGTACATCGTGTACAGTGTGATGTCACACTCTAAATCTGAACCATCTTATTTTGTAACAGGTTATTTGTTTATAATATAGAGTCAACTGCTTTATATCATAGTAAGCTAGTAAAGACTTAAATAATTTTTAAAATCTTATTTATTTTATAATATAGGGTAAATTACGAATTATCGGTCAGTTTCACATATACGGTCATATAAGAAAAAAACTATATTACAATTGTTATTTAATTTTTATTTTAGTTGGTAAAAAAAATTAAATAACAATTGTAATATAGTTTCTTCTTATATGACCGAAGATGTGAAACTGACCGATAATTCGTAATTTACCCTATAAAAAAAACTTTTAAAAACGTATCAATAAGAACATCTTTCATATTCGGTTAGTTTAAATTTCAGTGTTTAAAGTATTTAATATTTAAAGTGAAGACTCCAAAGCGGAAGCCAATGCCCCTCCCATTTTTCATATGCTTCGCCTACCGTGATCGAAAACTAAATCAGATTTTTTTGTTTAATAAATAATAAATGCAAATAAATTTAATATTTATTCATACTTAGATGTAACTAAAAGCTTTTTGATAATTTTTTCACATTTTGCTAATTTTATATTTTCAAACAGAAACTTTATTAATTTTAATGCTTGTAGATATTTTTCAAATTGGTCTGGGTACACGACGACAAATTTGTAAGATTGGAAATAATTTTAGAAAATGTATGCCCATTTCATGGCAGACTAAAGAATATTTGTTCACTATAGAGGCTACTTCCTTACTCATGACACTATATTCACTATAGAAGATTTCATTATATAGAGGAGTTATACTATATGCGCTATAAGAAAATTGTGAAATTAGTATAATGCGGTGACTTTTCTTAGATAGTATTAGTATATATTTAATAGTACCAACCAGTATCATAGTGGTAGTAATAGTACCAACCAGTATCATAGTGGTAGTAATAGTACCAACCAGTATCATAGTGGTAGTAATAGTACCAACCAGTATCATAGTGGTAGTAATAGTACCAACCATGTACTGATAGTGGTAGTAATAGTACCAACCATGTACTGATAGTGGTAGTAATAGTACCAACCATGAACTGATAGTGGTAGTAATAGTACCAACCATGTACTGATAGTGGTAGTAATAGTACCAACCATGTACTGATAGTGGTAGTAATAGTACCAACCATGTATCATAGTGGTAGTAATAGTACCAACCATGTACTGATAGTGGTAGTAATAGTACCAACCATGTACTGGTGTTTGGTAGGTAAAAAATGGGCGTTGTTTCACATCGTGTACTGTGCTGCCATCTGCTTTATAATTAAGTAGTATTAACCATCCCTTGGGAAGTCATTTGGTGTAGCTAGGTAGTTACCCAGGGAGAAACTTATGGTGGGGACATAGAAGATGAAGAGAGGAAGTTATGGTGGGTCCATAGAAGATTAAGAGGGGAAGTTATGGTGGGGCCATAAAAGATAAAGAGGGGAAGTTATGGTGTGGCCATAGAATTAGGGACGCCCTCTTCTATGGCCCCACCATAACTCATCGTTGGTTGTTGGTGATTGTAATGATAGAGTGTGCCTTTTCTTTATTTTACATATAGATATATTTAATTATTTATGTATTTACTTTTATGCGCCCAGCTGTGAATGTTTTTACAGTAGTTTTGATTTCAATAGCCTTTTTAGATAAAATTCATAATATTTAGTCTAAGATGCTTAATTATATAACTTTAATTAGTGTTTAAAAAATATTTAATGTTTCTACATAAAACTACCATTTATATTTTAAAAGATGTTAATTTTATAAGTTAACTTAAATGCACGAGTTAAGACAAACCAATTAAGAGTGTTAAATTCTAGCTTTAGTTACTTTTAAGCCTCTATGTCATAAGGCGACATATGTGTCCCTTTCACGGGATGTATTTTCGCGCGTTTTTTTTTGATATTTTTTCCTTAAACGATCGGATAAACTCTTTCATTTGTTAGAACACATGTGTACGCTTGCATTAGTTAGGCACTACTGTGATTTTTATTGGAAAAAATGGTTATGTTTAATATGCCTCCTTCACCTATTATTACAAGAAAATCATAAAAATTCTAGATCTAAGACGCTCTAATGAATTCTTGGCTCACAGAGGTAACAGTGTCATTAGGATGGGGCTGAATGACTTATCGGTTCCAGCACTCAGATTTCAGTGGGGAAAATGACTGTAAATATGCTAAGTGTCTCTAACATTAATAAGTAAAGTTTATAAATGGTACATAGATTGTATATCCGATATGGCAGGGAAATTGTTATAACTTTAAGATAAAACCACTAACCATTTCAACATTTTGAATATTGTTGGTTGTTCACATTTCTTCTTCAATTAAGCAATCATATCGAGTGGAAAGTGTTAGTAACTAAACACGCACTCGAAGAGCACATGCCTTCGCCGCTGCTGTTGAATACTTTTTGAATTAGGAATGACCTTGACCTTGACCGGTCCTAAAATCATACCTAATGGTACCTGGAGATGGACCAATCGTCCCACCAAATTTCAGCCAATTTGGTTGAATACTTTTTCAGTAATTATGCGCCAACGAGATGTAAAATGCTGCTTGAAACATAACTTTCCGCAATCTGCGAAGATAATCATTGTAACTAATATGTTAAATTCTATATCGATTGATATCTACTTATTTGTAAAAAATATAGAATAAAATTAAAGACAGTTTTATTAGATAAAATTTAAAAAGACATCAATGTGATGAAAGAACAGTAAATACACTGAAAAAGAAGTACAGTAAATAAAATAATCGAATAACAATGAATATAAGATATCAAGACTGCATGTCCAATTAAAATAATAATCCGTTGACAGGCTTTGTTGTTGTTGTTTTCATTGTTGTTGTTGTTTAGTATAGTATGTGTGTAATATAGTACTGCAATATAAGGGTAACTGAGATATAATAAAATGTGCCGATTAATAAATTAGCTGCTTTTAGATTATTAATTAGAACATATATAATATTTTAGTGGACTTTTTAAACTAATAAACAACTGCCAATTTTTTATTTTTTTATTATTAATTATTATTGTATGGTGTTTATATACTAAATGTTGAATATTTAATGAAATAATAAATATTAGATAGAGTTTTTATTTATTTATAGTAATTCATTATATTTTTTCTTTAATTTCGATTTATTCGAAAGTTAATTTCAAGTCTTTATTTTCTTTCTTTTATTCCAACCTTTTATTTGTATTTGCAAAATAAAGAACTTCAGAGCGGAAATAATTACATGGTGAAATAAACCTTTAGTGATCTTTATACCATTGACGGGAAACATGACTGTGCAGTCTGTACAGTCTGCTGTGCAGTAAAGCAATGACTGTGCAGTCTGTATAGTCTGCTGTACAGTAAAGCAAAGACTGTACAGTCTGTATAGTCTGCTGTACAGTAAAGCAAAGACTGTACAGTCTGTATAGTTTGCTGTACAGTAAAGCAAAGACTGTACAGTTTACTTTAAGTAAAGAAAAGACTGTACAGTCTGTATAGTCTGCTGTACTGTAAAGCAAAGACTGTACAGTCTACTGTAAGTAAAGCAAAGACTGTACACTGTACAGTCTACTGTAAGTAAAGCAAAGACTGTACAGTCTGTATAGTCTACAGTAAAGCAATGACTGTACAGTCTGTATAGTCTGCTGTACAGTAAAGCAATGACTGTACAGTCTGTATAGTCTGCTGTACAGTAAAGCAATGACTGTACAGTCTGTATAGTCTACAGTAAAGCAATGACTGTACAGTCTGTATAGTCTGCTGTACAGTAAAGCAATGACTGTACAGTCTGTATAGTCTGCTGTACAGTAAAGCAAAGACTGTACAGTCTGTATAGTTTGCTGTACAGTAAAGCAAAGACTGTACAGTTTACTGTAAGTAAAGAAAAGACTGTACAGTCTGTATAGTCTGCTGTACTGTAAAGCAAAGACTGTACAGTCTACTGTAAGTAAAGCAAAGACTGTACACTGTACAGTCTACTGTAAGTAAAGCAAAGACTGTACACTGTACAATCTACTGTAAGTAAAGCAAAGACTTTACAGTGCTGTGCATCGTGTAACTTACCTTTACTCTTTCGCTGCCGATTTTTTTGTCCAATGCTGTTTTTTTTTGTTCTTAAACTTTGTTAATGTCTAAAAAGCATCAGAAATATCTTTTTAAAGTTTATTGGGGTCATTAACGCGAAAGTAGCGAATGGCTTGGAATTATTGGAGTGGCGAGATAATAAGTAATTTTTTATTGAGTAAATTTTTATAGCACGAAAGTAAAAAAAATGTGCTGGATTGTACTTTTTTTCTTTTTTTCAATTGAATAATGTTGTCTGTTGAACAAAACTTTTTTCAGTATTTGAAATATCACAGGATAATTACGGTGTACATAACAATTTTTAAGATACCAACCCTTGTTTCAATTAATATTATTAATATTTTTTTCATTTTATCGTTTCCATTTTTTCAGTTTTCACAATTTTTGTTTTTCAAAAATCAGGTTTTTCATTTTTTTCAAAGTTGCACTCACATGTGCATTCTTTCTTTTTAATGCACATAATTTATGCACACTATTACCTACAAAATTACCTACATTTTCATTTGTATCTCATGACGTCACCAGCAAGCAGTGTGTTCAATGAGAGGCTCCATGAGCCCAGTACCTAGCTTCCTCTTTGGCTTTTAATTAATTCTATCGCTGTAATTATTATTAAATTGCTAATGAATATCAGAAAAAATTAATTACAATCACCAAAAAAAGTGAAGTTATTAAAGTAAATTGTTTTTATTGAAATAGATAGTGATTACAGTAAGTGTATGGAATGGTACATGGAATGGTACATGGAATGGTACATGGAATAGTACATGGAATGGTACATGGAATGGTACATGAAATGGTACATGGAATGGTACATGGAATGGTACATGGAATGGTACATGGAATAGTACATGGAATGGTACATGGAATGGTACATGGAATGGTACATGGAATGGTACATGAATGGTACATGGAATGGTACATTATGGTATTAGAGTATTACCTTGGTATTAGAGTATTACCTTGGTATTAGAGTATTACCTTGGTATTAGAGTATTACCTTGGTATTAGAGTATTACCTTGGTATTAGAGTATTACCTTGGTATTAAAGTATTACCTTGGTATTAGAGTATTACCTTGGTATTAGAGTATTACCTTGGTATTAGTGTATTACCTTGGTATTCGAGTAACTCCATCTCACCTGTAATTATCCTACTGCTTACCTGTTTACTCGACACTAACCTTGATAGACAGTTTGATATGCTTCTAGATGATGTACTATCAGAGAAAAGAGTCACTGTGATGATGTACTATCAGAGAAAAGAGTCACTGTGATGATGTACTATCAGAGAAAAGAGTCACTGTGATGATGTACTATCAGAGAAAAGAGTCACTGTGATGATGTACTATCAGAGAAAAGAGTCACTGTGGTGATGTACTATCAAAGAAAACAGTCACTGTGATGATGTACTATCGGAGAAAAGAGTCACTGTGGTGATGTACTATCAGAGAAAAGAGTCACTGTGATGATGTACTATCAGAGAAAAGAGTCACTGTGATGATGTACTATCAGAGAAAAGAGTCACTGTGATGATGTACTATCAGAGAAAAGAGTCACTGTGATGATGTACTATCAAAGAAAACAGTCACTGTGATGATGTACTATCGGAGAAAAGAGTCACTGTGGTGATGTACTATCAGAGAAAAGAGTCACTGTGATGATGTACTATCAGAGAAAAGAGTCACTGTGATGATGTACTATCAGAGAAAAGAGTCACTGTGGTTATTTTAATATTTTAGTTTATTAATTATGAACAACAGGATAATATTTTCTATATGACATACTGATATTATAATATTGATCCTAATATTTAATAATAATAACTATCTCCTATTTATAACTAATTTAGATTGGATTGTTTTCCTTTAACTTTTTTATTTATCTTTTTTCATTCCTATCAGGTTTCAAATCATAAATAATTTATTGTAAGTTAAGCCAGTGCAATAAAGTGAGTAATTAGTTATTCTCATCAGGTACTTGTTGTGAACGAACTGGGCTGCAATTGTGAAAATCATGGCACTTGTACTAGTGGTTACCCAGTGAGAAACTCATGGTGGTGCCATAAGGGTTTAAGAGACCCATCTTAATCCTCTATGGCCCCACTATAACTATACCCAAGTAGTGATATACCCAAGTAACTCTATACCCAATAACTCTATACCCAAGTAACTCTATACCCAAGTAACTCTATACCCAAGTAACTCTATACCCAAGTAACTCTATACCCAAGTAACTCTATACCCAAGTAACTCTATACCCAAGTAACTCTATACCCAAGTAACTCTTTACCCAAGTAACTCTATACCCAAGTAACTCTATACCCAAGTAACTCTATACCCAAGTAACTCTATACCCAATTAACTCTATACCCAAGTAACTCTATACCCAAGTAACTCTTTACCCAAGTAACTCTATACCCAAGTAACTCTATACCCAAGTAACTCTATACCCAAGTAACTCTATACTCAAGTAACTCCATACCCAAGTAACTCCATACCCAAGTAACTCTATACCCAAGTAACTCTATACCCAAGTAACTCTATACCCAAGTAACTCTTTACCCAAGTAACTCTATACCCAAGTAACTCTATACCCAAGTAACTCTATACCCAAGTAACTCTATACCCAAGTAACTCTATACCCAAGTAACTCTATACCCAAGTAACTCTATACCCAAGTAACTCTATACCCAAGTAACTCTATACCCAAGTAACTCTATACCCAAGTAACTCTATACCCAAGTAACTCTATACCCAAGTAACTCTATACCCAAGTAACTCTATACCCAAGTAACTCTTTACCCAAGTAACTCTATACCCAAGTAACTCTATACCCAAGTAACTCTATACCCAAGTAACTCTTTACCCAAGTAACTCTATACCCAAGTAACTCTATACCCAAGTAACTCCATACCCAAGTAACTCTATACCCAAGTAACTCTATACCCAAGTAACTCTATACCCAAGTAACTCTATACCCAAGTAACTCTATACCCAAGTAACTCCATACCCAAGTAACTCTATACCCAAGTAACTCTATACCCAAGTAACTCTATACCCAAGTAACTCTATACCCAAGTAACTCTTTACCCAAGTAACTCTATACCCAAGTAACTCCATACCCAAGTAACTCTATACCCAAGTAACTCTATACCCAAGTAACTCCATACCCAAGTAACTCTATACCCAAGTAACTCTATACCCAAGTAACTCCATACCCAAGTAACTCTATACCCAAGTAACTCTATACCCAAGTAACTCTATACCCAAGTAACTCCATACCCAAGTAACACTATACCCAAGTAACTCTATACCCAAGTAACTCTATACCCAAGTAACTCTATACCCAAGTAACTCTATACCCAAGTAACTCTATACCCAAGTAACTCCATACCCAAGTAACTCTATACCCAAGTAACTCTATACCCAAGTAACTCTATACCCAAGTAACTCTATACCCAAGTAACTCTATACCCAAGTAACTCTATACCCAAGTAACTCTATACCCAAGTAACTCTATACCCAAGTAACTCTATACCCAAGTAACTCTATACCCAAGTAACTCTATACCCAAGTAACTCTATACCCAAGTAACTCTATACCCAAGTAACTCTATACCCAAGTAACTCTTTACCCAAGTAACTCTATACCCAAGTAACTCTATACCCAAGTAACTCTATACCCAAGTAACTCTTTACCCAAGTAACTCTATACCCAAGTAACTCTATACCCAAGTAACTCTATACCCAAGTAACTCTATACCCAAGTAACTCCATACCCAAGTAACTCTATACCCAAGTAACTCTATACCCAAGTAACTCTATACCCAAGTAACTCCATACCCAAGTAACTCTATACCCAAGTAACTCTATACCCAAGTAACTCTATACCCAAGTAACTCTATACCCAAGTAACTCTTTACCCAAGTAACTCTATACCCAAGTAACTCCATACCCAAGTAACTCTATACCCAAGTAACTCTATACCCAAGTAACTCCATACCCAAGTAACTCTATACCCAAGTAACTCTATACCCAAGTAACTCCATACCCAAGTAACTCTATACCCAAGTAACTCTATACCCAAGTAACTCCATACCCAAGCATAACAAGTAGGCTTAGTGTCGAATTCATATCTCAAGTACAGCAGTGCCAAGTTAGCTGCCAAACGTACGACATCAACTCAGGTCATTGACTATCTTTTCATTCAGTGCCAAAATGGAGTCAGTGATGTGATGTTGTGCTCTTTCCAGCACAGATAATCCGGAACAATGTACCCCTGACAGTGTACCCAAGAACAGTGTACCCCATTGGTGGGACACTGAGGTGTATATCGTGACAACATTCACTGTGTTATGGTGTAGCGGTGTATTTATGTTTTTAAGGCAATTATGGCGATTTTATTTAAGCCGTAATTATTCTGATAATCCATAATTGAAAGTTAATTGTACATTGCAGATATATTGCAGTTATAGTCTTATAGTTTATAGTGGAGTTATAGCCTTATAGGTTATAGTGCAGTTATAGCCTTATAGTTTATAGTGCAGTTATAGCCTTGTAGTTTATAGTGCAGTTATAGCCTTGTAGTTTATAGTGCAGTTATAGCCTTGTAGTTTATAGTGCAGTTATAGGTAACAACTTACAATGCAGTTACAGGTTACAATGCAGTTATAGGTTACAATGCAGTTACAGGTTACAATGCAGTTATAGGTTACAATGCAGTTATAGGTTACAATGCAGTTATAGGTTACAATGCAGTTACAGGTTACAATGCAGTTACAGGTTACAATGCAGTTACAGGTTACAATGCAGTTATAGGTTACAATGCAGTTACAGGTTACAATGCAGTTACAGGTTACAATGCCGTTATAGGTTACAATGCAGTTACAGGTAACAATGCAGTTACAGGTTACAATGCAGTTATAGGTTACAATGCAGTTATAGGTTACAATGCAGTTATAGGTTACAATGCAGTTACAGGTTACAATGCAGTTACAGGTTACAATGCAGTTATAGGTTACAATGCAGTTACAGGTTACAATGTAGTTACAGGTTACAATGCAGTTACAGGTTACAATGCAGTTACAGGTTACAATGTAGTTACAGGTTACAATGCAGTTATAGATTATGTATTGTTATATATTTCTATATTGTTATAGTAATATAACAATGGTCTATTGTTATATTTTAATGTTGTTAATTCCTTTTAATGTTTCCTTCCACACAAAAGAGAACATTAAATATTTTCTTCAATATACTTTAATGAATTTTAATGTTATTATAAAGTAATTATTAATACATAATATTTTAAATGCTCTTTGAAGTGATGATTATTTAGTTTTTTCTATCAATCATTTATATTCAGTGATTATTAAAATACTTTGCATTTAAATAAAATAAAATATCTATTATCTGTAGTGCAGTGAGAACTAAATGACGGGCATTCGTAGAGCGCATACCTTCGCCGCCGCCATTCCAAGCAATTTGGATGAAAGTTATTGAGTTATAAATGACCTTGACCTTTGATCCAATCGCTCCCAAAATCTAAACTAATGGTTCATGGATAATGACCAATTGTTTCACCAAATTTCAGGCAATTTGGTTAATTGCTTTTTGAGATATGCGAATAACAAGATGATAAATGAATAGATGCCGCCTAAAATATTACCCTCTGCAATATGCGAAGGTAGTGATGAGAGAGAGTGAGAGTCATTCTCCCAATAGTCACCCTCACAGAGAGTGCATGTCATACTCTTCAAATCTCTCCATAGGAGTATGATCTTTTCACCCTCTCTCTCATACTCATATTCTCTCTATTTCAAGTGAGTGAACTATTTTCATTCTCTCAACTTATTGCAATCGGAGAGTATCTCCTCATTCTCCCTCACTTTCATTCTCCCTCACTTTCATTCTCCCTCACTTTCATTCTCCCTCACTTTCATTCTCCCTCACTTTCATTCTCCCTCACTTTCATTCTCTTTCACTTTCATTTTCCCTCACTTTCATTCTCCCTCACTTTTATTCTCCCTCACTTTCATTCTCCCTCACTTTCATTCTCCCTCACTTTCATTCTCCCTCACTTTCATTCTCCCTCACTTTCATTCTACCTCACTTTCATTCTCCCTCACTTTCATTCTCCCTCACTTTCATTCTCTTTCACTTTCATTCTCCCTCACTCTCATTCTCCCTCACTTTCATTCTCCCTCACTTTCATTCTCCCTCACTTTCATTCTCTTTCACTTTCATTCTCTTTCACTTTCATTCTCCCTCACTTTCATTCTCCCTCACTTTCATTCTCCCTCACTTTCATTCTCCCTCACTTTCATTCTCCCTCACTTTCATTCTCCCTCACTTTCATTCTCCCTCAATTTCATTCTCCCTCACTTTCATTCTCCCTCACTTTCATTCTCCCTCACTTTCATTCTCTTTCACTTTCATTCTCTTTCACTTTCATTCTCCCTCACTTTCATTCTCCCTCACTTTCATTCTCCCTCACTTTCATTCTCCCTCACTTTCATTCTCCCTCACTTTCATTCTCCCTCACTTTCATTCTCCCTCACTTTCATTCTCCCTCAATTTCATTCACCCTCAATTTCATTCACCCTCAATTTCATTCTCCCTCACTTTCATTCTCCCTCACTTTCATTCTCCCTCACTTTCATTCTCCCTCAATTTCATTCACCCTCAATTTCATTCTCCCTCACTCTCATTCTTCCTCACTTTCTTTCTTGGCAGAGTACCGCCATTTCAATATAACTTTTTATTGTTACTCTAACAGACTAATACTCTGCTATAAAATATATAACTAATTAGTAACTAATAATTAGTTTGTGCAATGATGTAAACTAATTTCAAAGCATGACTAAGCAATTATTGAAATATATCCTACTTATTTAGAAATTAACTGAGAGTAATTCGCCTGTTATTTGCATCAATTTATTCTTTTTAATTATAATTCTTTTCAATTGTCCACACCAGTTTTCCGGATCATAACCTCCCCTCCCCCCCCACACACCACCTCCACACGCGCTCGAATCTGTAATTCCGTTCGAATCCTCCGGAGATTCGGATTCAAATTCTTTACTCGTCGTTTCTGTCACACCTCGAATGATGTTTGTGTCTCTTTATTTCGGAGACAGTGTCTCTTATTTTGGAGACAGTGTCTCTTTATTTTGGAGACAGTGTCTCTTCATTTTGGAGATAGTGTCTCTTTATATCGGAGACAAGTGTCTCTATATTTCGGAGACAGTGTCTCTTTATTTTGGAGACAGTGTCTCTTTATTTTGGAGACAGTGTCTCTTCATTTTGGAGACAGTGTCTCTTTATATCGGAGACAAGTGTCTCTATATTTCTGAGACAGTGTCTCTTTATTTCGGAGAGAGTGTCTCTTATTTTGGAGACAGTGTCTCTTTATTTTGGAGACAGTGTCTCTTCATTTTGGAGACAGTGTCTCTTTATATCGGAGACAAGTGTCTCTATATTTCGGAGACAGTGTCTCTTTATTTTGGAGACAGTGTCTCTTTATTTTGGAGACAGTGTCTCTTCATTTTGGAGACAGTGTCTCTTTATATCGGAGACAAGTGTCTCTATATTTCTGAGACAGTGTCTCTTTATTTTGGAGAGAGTGTCTCTTCATTTTGGAGACAGTGTCTCTTTATATCGGAGACAAGTGTCTCTTTATTTTGGAGACAGTGTCTCTTTATTTTGGAGACAGTGTCTCTTCATGTCTAAACACAAAGTCCTATTCTAAATATAATTAAAAAGCAAATTTAAGAAATATATTTTGCTAAGGCATTACTGTAACTAGATCAGGTGCACTCGGTAGAGCGCATTCCTTCGCCACCGCTTTGATCTGTTCTCTCCCATAATCTGACAAACTGGTAACTGGATATAGACCAATCGTCCCACCAAGTTTCAAGCAAAATGGTTCAATACTTCAATGTGAAACCTGAAGGAATTTTTTAAATAAATTATTTATCAATTTAAATAATGATGAAGTAATCATTTTGTGTTTCTTAATTATAACACGTAATTGTTAACCTTATATTGTCACACTGCCTTTTCACCTTATATTCTCACACTGCCTTTTCACCTTATATTCTCACACTGCCTTTTCACCTTACCTTTTCACCTTATATTCTCACACTGCCTTTTCACCCTGCCTTTTCACCTTATATTCTCATCTTGCTTTTTCACCCTGCCTTTTCACCTTACCTTTTCACCTTGCCTTTTCACCTTAATCTGCCAAAAGACTGACATGATATCAGCTAACATCTTTTTTATTTTTCGTGCCACTGCCTGTACTATTGGGATTAATCACCTTAGTAAAGCTGCGGAAAGTTATGTTTTAATTCTTTACCATTCAGTACGAATAAGATTTAGTACCTACTTCTACTAGCGAAATGACACTAGTGGTAAACTCATTACAATTAGAGTTATATCATTTTAGAAAGTGATTTGATTTCAATGTAATGGTAATATTTATACCACCCCGTATAGAATGTGTGCAGAATGCCATCTAAAGTTATTTTATAATAGAGTAAGTTACGAATTATCGGTCAGTACTACATCTTCGGTCATATAAGAAAAACAATATAATTTTTTTCATTTCGTAGCACTGTGTAATAATAATAATTTTTAAGTTTTTTTTTTCTTTTATGACCGAAGATGTAGTACTGACCGATAATTCGTAACTCACCCTACTATTGTTAGACTGAACATAGTGTACTAACTCTTTATATATTATGTATACATGAATAATAAATAATTTTAAACATTACCGTGCCAACAGCTCTCTGTGTATCAATATTAAAATGCATGCATTTTAGATATACCTCATTGCACTCTCACTGTATGAATATATAATGACATCAGTTGCATGCTATGAAAGGCATGAAAATGCACTGTTATTATACAAATATGTAACTTGGCTGAATAATCAATTGCCGTACACAGTATAGTGTAAATTAAATTATAAAAAATATATATCGTATAAATATTATAATATAGTAATTGTATAAACATTTTTTTTTGGTACAATAATGATATCTTCCATGTTTTTGTTGGTAATTAATTATTATCAATTATACAAAATGAACTTGGTATCCATGATACTTGTATGTATCATGGATACCTATTAAGACTGATAATGTATTTCTTATTATTACCAGGAAAAATTTGTAGCCTTGATACATGCAGGTGTCATGGATACGAATTAATCAACAATTCAAATTACTTTTATCTTACATGTTCGAAATTGTGTAACCGTCTGATATCTTGTAACTTCCCCTGTATAATATAATGATAAGGGAAATTTGTACCCATCGCTAGAAGTTAAAGCTTATCTCAAAAGTCTTCGTATGCAAGCCAGCTAACTTCTTGGAAGATTACTTCATTTATAACTTATGATAGAGTTATATATTCTACAATATTTACATCGTTAGTTAATCCACTAAGAAGTAAATACTGCATCCAAGTTAATTTCTAGATAAATTAGATGTTGAAATGTAAAAATGTAATAAAGTTCAATTTATTCAGTATATTAAATCGCCAATTCAGTAATAATTTAATAACTTTATTAACCGCTTCTCTCAGCCCTTATTCTATCAATAAGATATCCTCCCTACTTAATTTAGTGTCGTTAGTTTCCCCTCTTTCCCCATATCTTTTCCCCAGACAGCTGTTTTCGTTCCCCATTACCCCGATGGTGGGGCTTCTTACGCACGGTCGTCTTTAAGAAAGTTCTTGGGCCTTAGCTACAAACTTGGCCAATTTATTCGTCCTTTTGGGCAATTTTCAAAACATGAGAGTGGGAGGAGTATACTCGATACCACTCTGAGTATCTAATGAATCGATACCAAAACTAATTATCTAATGTATCGATACCACTCTAAATATCTAATGTATTTATACCAAAACCAATTATCTAATGTATCCATACCACTCTAAATATCTGATGTATCGATCCAAAACCAATTATTTAATGTATCTATACCACTCTGAGTATCTAATGTATTGATACCACTCTAAATATCTAATGTATCGATACCAAAACCAATTATTTAATGTATCGATACCACTCTGAGTATCTAATGTATCGATACCACTCTCAGTATCTAATGTATTTATACCAAAACCAATTATTTAATGTATCGATACCACTCTGAGTATCTAATGTATCGATACCACTCTCAGTATCTAATGTATCGATACCAAAACTAATTATTCAATGTATCGATAAAGAAACAAGTATTTAATGTATCTACACATATAGAAGTGGGTTTTAAATTTTATTCTTGATGTAAATTGTCTTATTTTTTTCAACTGTTTGAATCCGAAAATTGAATTCGAAAAAAAAACATTCAATCCAAAAATGTTTGACTCAAAAGATTCAGTTATTATTATATCGTTTTTTCTTACGTGTCCGAAAAGGGGGAACTGACCGATAATTAACAACTTACCCCAACTCATTCTCCCCATCATTTTCTTCACCACATCATATTTCTCCTTCATTACAGTCGAGTGGTTAGATGTAAAAGATAATGATATTCACCAGTAAAACAAAAAGTTGAACCAATTGAGCAAAATTGATGCTATATCGTGATTCAGCGCATTGAAACTGTCTAAATCCAGTTAATAACTTATTGACTATTTTATTACTGTTGAACATTGTAAATGCTTTATAAAGAGTTTTTATGATGAACAAATATGAAGTTTTTAATTTTAATATCAATTTACTGTTTGTTATTTCGGATTATTCTGTACAATATTATACTGAAATAATTTCCTATGGAGATATTATTGCATCCACATTAAAGATTCATTCCGATTGCATCCATATTGGGATACTTTTCGAGTGTATCCATATTGGGGCTACACTCCGGGTGTATCCATATTGGGGTTACATTCCGACTGTATCCATATTGGGGATTCATTCCTAGTGTATCCAATTATGACTGTTCCTGTAAGCGGTTGGAATGCAGGAATTCACTTGGCTAATTGGTCTGTAGGGGGGGGGGTATGTATATGTACATTTGGGGGGTTAGATTGGTGTAGGGGGTTAAAACTTAGGGGGTAAGCTATCGACATAGGGGTAAGTTGACTAAGTACTGAATTATCGGACAGATCCACATTTTCGATCACATAAGAAAAACTATAGAATTTAATTCTATCCATCCATCTAATTCGTATTACATTAAATATTTTTTCATACATGATCGAAGATGTGGAACTGACCCATAACTCGTACTGCACCCTCTAGTCAAATGTATCGCTGCAAAGAGGGTAAGGGGGCAGGACAGCTTTAACCACAGGGGGTATGTGCCCCATTAGCTACTGGGTACTCTGCACATTTTATTGGTTACTGTCTAATGGGTAATAGTTAACTTTATACTATTACTGTTTATTACTTTTATATTTATACTATTATACTATTACTCTTTGTTACTTTTATATTTATACTATTATACTATTACTCTTTATTACTATTATATTTATACTATTATACTATTACTGTTTATTACTATTATATTTATACTATTATACTATTACTGTTTATTACTATTATATTTATACTATTACTCTTTATTACTATTATATCGGTTACTGTGTAATGAGTAACTTTACTGCTTTTGAACTATAGGAAAAGGATTGTTGAATTTAATGTTGATTGAGTTGATTTAATGTGAATTAAATTGATTAAATGTCAAATAATTGAAATATAAATTCAATTAATTAATTGTGAATTTAATGTTAATTAAATTAATTAATTGTGAATTTAATGTTAATTAAATTAATTAATTGTGAATTTAATGTTAATTAAATTAATTAATTGTGAATTTAATTAATTCTTTGTGTTCAGTAAATACATTCAATGTGTATCCATGAATGGATTGTGAATAATAATAATTAATTGTGAATTAATTGAATTAAGTATCAACTTAATTGATTTAAATGTGAATATTTAAACTATTAAAGTTAATGTATGTTCAATTAAAGAAACTTATGGTATATTATTACCAATTTGTTCTAAACATGTTCTTTGGAGATCATGTTTGGCTAATTATGTTTGTATGTGCTAATTATGTTTGTATGTGCTAATTATGTTGATATGTTGCGCCACAATGACTCGTTTGTGTGTCCATATCAATCAACATAATGTGTCATTATATACTTTATTATATACTTTATTATACTATAGTAACCATAAATTATATACCTTTCTTAGAAAATGTTTTAAGAGTGTCGAACAAAGATTGTTTGTTTGTGTTAAGTTCATTGAACTGGTCAGTCTGACTTGAATTCAAGGCACTGAGTTTTAACTATATTAATAATCGCAAATTTTATCCGTTATCACCTTCGCAAATTACGGAAGGTAATATTTTAGGCGGCTTTTTAGAATTTATTTGTCATCTTGTTATTCGTATAACTTAAAAAGTATTCAACCAAAAGGCCTGAAATTTCATGGGACGATTGGTCATTATCCAGGGACCATTTTATTAGATTTTGAAAGCGAACGGGTCAAAGGTCAAGGTCATTTATAACCTAAGGCAAATTGTTGAGTGGTCAACGTTATTATTGTATTACGGTTCATCATTTTATAATAAATTATGTTTTGTAAGTGATAAATACTTCTCAAATTATTTATTACACTAAATGTTTTTTTCCAGATATTTCTATTTTTGAACTAATTTAAGTTAACTTAGTTTAAATGTTATATCACAATCATATCAATCACCTACTGAGATGATAGTGATAGATATCGATATGTCTCAATATCTTACTACACATATCGTATCCTTATCATGATAACACATATCAGTTGTTAAAATAGAATAGTACCTGTATGTGTGTGGTATGTTAGTCAGTACTAGTAGCTACCAGTACAGTTCATGATGCCTAGTGAACCATTAAAGAAGGCTACTATTATCAAACAGCCATCAGGTAACTAGACAAATACCAGTAACCTGACAATTACCGGTAACTAGAGAAATACCTGACAAATACTTGTAACCAGACAATTACCGGTAACTTGACAAATACCAGTAACCAGACAATTACCGGTAACTAGAGAAATACCTGACAAATACTTGTAACCAGACAATTACCGGTAACTTGACAAATACCAGTAACCAGACAATTACCGGTAACTAGAGAAATACCTGACAAATACTAGTAACCAGGCAATTACCGGTAACTAGACAAATACCAGTAACCAGACAATTACCGGTAACTAGAAAAATACCTGACAAATACTTGTAACCAGACAATTACCGGTAACTTGACAAATACCAGTAACCAGACAATTACCGGTAACTAGAGAAATACCTGACAAATACTAGTAACCAGGCAATTACCGGTAACTAGACAAATACCAGTAACCAGACAATTACCGGTAACTAGACAAATACCGGTAACCAGACAATTACCGGTAACCAGACAATTACCGGTAACTAGACAAATACCAGTAACTAGACAATTACCGGTATCTGGACAAGTACCAGTAAGCCTATTTTCTTACGGTTCCACATTTCCGATCATATAAGTAACAACACATAATAATCATTATCTAACTTTTATTTAATTGGTATCCAGGATACCTGCAGGTATAATGGATACCAATTAAAACTAAACAATAATAATCAATATTTATTATTTTCTTGTACGATCGGAAATGTGGAACCGTACGATAACTTGGAACTACCCTATTTTCATCAATAGAGTATTTCAATTACACCCATTGGTAAATGTTCAAACTTTATTTATAAAAATTATTCGCTGAATTTACTTTAATTTTGAGTGATATTTCATATTATCGCAGTTATCCTTCAATAAAATTATTAGAAAATTTTGAAACCGAAGAAAACTTTCCTTAATTTCGTGGATAACTGCGATATTTTAAAATTCGCCTAAAAACTCAATAGATAAAAAACCATTGCTGATATTATATATATGGATTTATTAATAAATATTATCTATATTGAACTTTACTAATAAATTAATTTCATTCTTTTCATATATTTTCCTTCAAATAGGTCTATATTTGTTATATTTATTTTCATTTAATAATAGTTTTAACTTTAAATTGTTCATACAAATTACTTCATTTTGCTCACGATTTAAATATATCTATTAAATTACTTTATAGTGGCATAATTATTTAAAAATATAATGTGAAATTATTTATACGAATATAATAAATATTCTTTTGATCATAGAAATAACGTCATTTTTGCGCACGATTTAAATATTCATATTAATTCACTTCATTTAATTAAATGCAATATTTTACTTTTAATTATAATTTTTCATTTTCTAAACATTTATCGTCATCATTTTTTTCAAAGAATAAAATAGATAGGGTAAATTACGAATTATCGGTCAGTTTCACATCTTCGGTCATATAAGAAAAACC
The DNA here is from genome assembly GCA_947561585.1 of Caprella mutica. NCBI lineage: Eukaryota > Metazoa > Arthropoda > Malacostraca > Amphipoda > Caprellidae > Caprella > Caprella mutica. Next base: position 130,172 of record CANNZV010002800.1, on the reverse strand, counting down.
GATATAATAATTGTTATTTAATTTTTTTTATAATATCGGTTTTCTTATATGACCGAAGATGCGAAACTGACCGATAATTCGTAATTTACCTTATATTTTTCCGTTGTGAAGTTGTACCCGGTGCACTAACTTTGTGTTTCTTTTTCTTAGCTGACACCTCAGTTTGCGGGGGAGAAAGACAACCCTTCCTGTCCAATGTGGAGCCAGTGAGACTCACCCCCTCCTGGGAACAGGCCAACCCCCCCAAACAGATGACGAAGACTGTCAGCACCTTCGATACTTTCGAGGGAGAGACGCCCCCCAGAGACAGGTGAGGAATAATTGACATGTAAATTTTAGAAAATTCTATTTTTGAAAAACATTTCTAGAAAAAATTTATTTTTGAAAAAAAAATTCTAAAAAAAATTTATTTTAGAAAATTTTATTTCATAAATTTTATTTGTGAAGATTTTAACTTAAAAAATTTTATTCTAGAAAAATTTTATTTTTGAAATTTTATTTTTGAAAATTTTAACTTAGAAAATTTTTTTCTTCACTCTTTTTAAATTTTAGCACAGTTTTAGCTGTTATTTGTTATCAAATATGTTTTTTTTTTTTTAACCCTTTATCGGACCACAAAAATGGTTCTAACAGAACTAAATAAGATCAATAGAAAGAAATTAAGGGTTACATTTTTTTTAAATCGTAATCTGTGGGTCAAATTGACCCACCCACTCAATTCGCAATGGTCATTCCAAAAAGGTCTTTCCTGAATATTCCTCAATTGCATTCCATGAATATTCCCTTCTGATATACAGAGGTTATTACCATTCCAACATTGTAGCGATATGGGAATATTCCTAGATGATATCCTGGCAATATTTTTCCGGTATTTTCAAGTAACGAGGAAAGTTTCAATAGTAATCCATAAAATTAGTAAAGCCCTACTTAATTATTTACATTCTATATGAATTAGTTAGATACACGGTTTTAACTTTCCGTTATAAATAACGGATCATCATCAATACCAATTTATTTTCCATTAGGACTTTTAATGAATTAAATTGAAATTTAACTTTCTCCATAGTCTAATTTATTTTATAGATTAAACACATTTAAAAATTGAATAAAAACAGGGGCTTTAAAATATCAAGTCAATACATTCCCGTGCGTACCATAGTTACATTCTTCATGTTTAATACCCATAGTGTAAAAGCGGACACCAAATAAATAAACACACAAGGGAAATTATTAGGATAGATAAATAATGAATCTCAAGCAATGACGGTGGTATACCTAATGGGTACAAGTTAAACTATATCATATTCGTTTGGCTCGATCTCTAATTTCTATATATTTTTAAATACAATATTGACATTAATTCAAAGTAGGGTATACTTTTTTGTGGGTCACCCTGTATATATTGTATACCGATGAACGATTATTGGGATCGATATAGCGATACCGAGCAACTAATGTATTATATCCACCAATAATAATGGCATATACACACTTATTGAATATTCGATACCCTTGACTAAATGGAGTAGCTTTTCTGCATTCATGCAGCATTGTCACCGATGGTGGTAAATGACTTTATTCATGAAGCCACTTTCCTTTCTGACTACTTCTTCCAGTCCCTTGTATTTAATTTGGTTCCGAAGAAGTAACCTCTACTAAATTAACTTGGTTTACAAAACAGTTCAATTCTACTCAGTGTGGTTATACCGATAGTAATTAAAGTCTTATTTTCCTATTATAACCTGTAATGCCGATACCATATAATAACTGTTTTAAAACACTCAATTTATCGTACCGATACCGATATTAATTGCATCATTTCATTTCTCATACCGATACCAAATACCTTAAAATTACCGACTTTATCGGCCCAGTATTTTGTCCTTGACAATTCTATATTTAATTCTAGCTATCACTCTCTCTCCCTCACTCTCTTACCCTCACTCTCTCACCCTCACTCTCTTACCCTCACTCTCTTACCCTCACTCTCTCACCCTCACTCTCTCTCCCTCACTCTCTTACCCTCACTCTCTCACCCTCACTCTCTCACCCTCACTCTCAGCCTCACTCTCTTACCCTCACTCTCTTATCCTCACTCTCTCATCCTCACTCTCTCACCCTCACTCTCTCACCCTCACTCTCTCACCCTCACTCTCTCACCCTCACTCTCTCACCCTCACTCTCTCACCCTCACTCTCTCACCCTCACTCTCTCTCCCTCACTCTCTCTCCCTCACTCTCTTACCCTCACTCTCTTACCCTCACTCTCTCACCCTCACTCTCTCAGCCTCACTCTCTTACCCTCACTCTCTTATCCTCACTCTCTCACCCTCACTCTCTCACCCTCACTCTCTCACCCTCACTCTCTCACCCTCACTCTCTCACCCTCACTCTCTCACCCTCACTCTCTTACCCTCACTCTCTCACCCTCACTCTCTCACCCTCACTCAATTTCCCTCTTTTTCCCTCTTCATTTCCCTCTTTTTCCCTCTCTCCATTTCCCTCTTTTTCTTTCTTCATTTCCCTCTTTTCCTCTCTCCATTTCCCTCTCCATTTCCCTCTTTTTATCTCTCCATTTCCCTCTTTTCCCCTCTCTCCATTTCCCTCTTTCTCCTCTTAATTTCTCTCTTTCTTCTTTTCCTTCTCCTTTCCTTCGTTTTCCCTCTTCATTTCCCTCTCTTTCCCTCTTCATTTCCCTCTTTTCCCCTCTCTCCATTTCTCTCTTTTTCCTTCTCCCTTTCCCTCTTTTCCTCTCTCCATTTCTCTCTTTTTCCCTCTCCATTTCCCTCTTTTCCTCTCTCCATTTCCCTCTTTCCCTCCTCTTTTTCCTCTCCATTTCCCTCTTTTTTCCCTCCTCTCCATTTCCCTCTTCACTCTCCATTTCCCTCTCTTCATTTCACTCTTCATTTCCCTCTTTTCCCTCTCCAGATCAATACTCACCTCAATCTCGGTCAGTCATAATTGGGGCAATATAATCACGTCTAACATTCTGACGTCAGAAGTAATGTCTCGTATATGGGGGGGCGGTTCTCATGTCTTATAGGGGGGGGGGGTCATGTGACCCTAAGAATTAATTAACTAAATTGACAATGTTACTGCGTGATAGTATAAATACGTACCAAACAGTGCAGTACTTTTTTTACCCTTATATTTACCATTTCCTTTATTTAAAATAAGTGTCAATGTGATGAGTGTACCATTGCAGTTACTGACGTGTTAAAAAATAGTACATAATTAATAACATAGCTGTAGAAGTTCAAATTGAAATATCACTTAGGGTAAGTTACGAATTATAGGTCGGTTTCACATCTTCGGTCATATAAAAATGAATGATTTAATAATCGTTATTTTATTGTTTTGTTTTTCTTGAATTGCCGAAGATGTGAAACTGAACGATAATTGTTAACTTATCCTATATCGATTTAACGGATTTATATATTAATAAATATTCTACATACATTTCCTATATATTCATTTTCTCTCCATTCCGTTGATAACTGGACCCTTTTTTCCATATCTCCATATTGTGTGCCCTAGATATAAGGGGGGGGGGGATATAATAAAGGGTTAGACAACCCTACTATTAGGCCTGTAACCCATCTTAGTGAATGCGACCCCTTGTTACCTGGTATTTGATTACCTAATGGTGTTACCTGGTATTTGATTACCTAATGGTGTTACCTGGTATTTGATTACCTAATGGTGTTACCTGGTATTTGATTACCTAATGGTGTTACCTGGTATTTAATTACCTAATGCTGTTACCTGGTATTTGATTACCTAATGGTGTTACCTGGTATTTAACTACCTAATTGTGTTACCTGGTATTTAATTACCTAATGGTGTTACCTGGTATTTGATTACCTAATGCTGTTACCTGGTATTTGATTACCTAATGGTGTTACCTGGTATTTAATTACCTAATGCTGTTACCTGGTATTTGATTACCTAATGGTGTTACCTGGTATTTAACTACTTAATTGTGTTACCTGGTATTTAATTACCTAATGCTGTTACCTGGTATTTGATTACCTAATGGTGTTACCTGGTATTTAACTACTTAATTGTGTTACCTGGTATTTAATTACCTAATGCTGTTACCTGGTATTTGATTACCTAATGCTGTTACCTGGTATTTGATTACCTAATGGTGTTACCTGGTATTTAATTACCTAATGCTGTTACCTGGTATTTGATTACCTAATGGTGTTACCTGGTATTTAATTACCTAATGGTGTTACCTGGTATTTGATTACCTAATGGTGTTACCTGGTATTTGATTACCTAATGGTGTTACCTGGTATTTGATTATCTAATGCTGTTACCTGGTATTTGATTACCTAATGGTGTTACCTGGTATTTAACTACCTAATTGTGTTACCTGGTATTTGATTACCTAATGCTGTTACCTGGTATTTGATTACCTAATGCTGTTACCTGGTATTTGATTACCTAATGCTGTTACCTGGTATTTGATTACCTAATGCTGTTACCTGGTATTTAATTACCTAATGCTGTTACCTGGTATTTGATTACCTAATGGTGTTACCTGGTATTTAACTACCTAATTGTGTTACCTGGTATTTAATTACCTAATGGTGTTACCTGGTATTTGATTATCTAATGCTGTTACCTGGTATTTGATTACCTAATGGTGTTACCTGGTATTTAACTACCTAATTGTGTTACCTGGTATTTAATTACCTAATGCTGTTACCTGGTATTTGATTACCTAATGCTGTTACCTGGTATTTGATTACCTAATGGTGTTACCTGGTATTTAATTACCTAATGCTGTTACCTGGTATTTGATTACCTAATGGTGTTACCTGGTATTTAATTACCTAATGCTGTTACCTGGTATTTGATTACCTAATGCTGTTACCTGGTATTTGATTACCTAATGGTGTTACCTGGTATTTAACTACCTAATTGTGTTACCTGGTATTTAATTACCTAATTGTGTTACCTGGTATTTAACTACCTAATGGTGTTACCCGGTATTTAATTACCTAATTGTGTTACCTGGTATTTAATTACCTAATTGTGTTACCTGGTATTTAACTACCTATTGGTGTTACTCGGTATTTAATTACCTAATTGTGTTACCTGGTATTTAACTACCTAATTGTGTTACCTGGTATTTAATTACCTAATTGTGTTACCTGGTATTTAACTACCTAATGGTGTTACCCGGTATTTAATTACCTAATTGTGTTACCTGGTATTTAATTACATAATAGTGTTAATTAAGTCTTTATATTTAACCTATAAAAAAATAATAATATTCTCCAAATAATTCCTTCCTATTTTTGTGTATTGACTCTAATTACGCACCTTTCACTACCCTTTCCTTTTTCCCTTTCACTACCCTTTCCTCTGCCTTTCACTACCCTTTCCTCTGCCTTTCACTACCCTTTCCTTTTTCCCTTCCACTACCCTTTCCTCTGCCTTTCACTACCCTTTCCTCTGCCTTTCACTACCCTTTCCTCTGCCTTTCACTACCCTTTCCTCTGCCTTTCACTACCCTTCCTCTGCCTTTCACTACCCTTCCTCTGCCTTTCACTACCCTTCCTCTGCCTTTCACTACCCTTCCTCTGCCTTTCACTACCCTTCCTCTGCCTTTCACTACCCTTCCTCTGCCTTTCACTACCCTTTCCTCTGCCTTTCTCTACCCTTTCCTCTGCCTTTCACTACCCTTCCTCTGCCTTTCACTACCCTTCCTCTGCCTTTCACTACCCTTTCCTCTGTCTTTCACTACCCTTTCCTCTGCCTTTCACTACCCTTTCCTCTGCCTTTCACTACCCTTCCTCTGCCTTTCACTACCCTTTCCTCTGCCTTTCACTACCCTTCCTCTGCCTTTCACTACCCTTTCCTCTGCCTTTCACTACCCTTCCTCTGCCTTTCACTACCCTTCCTCTGCCTTTCACTACCCTTCCTCTGCCTTTCACTACCCTTCCTCTGCCTTTCACTACCCTTCCTCTGCCTTTCACTACCCTTTCCTCTGCCTTTCACTACCCTTCCTCTGCCTTTCACTACCCTTTCCTCTGCCTTTCACTACCCTTCCTCTGCCTTTCACTACCCTTTCCTCTGCCTTTCACTACCCTTTCCTCTGCCTTTCACTACCCTTCCTCTGCCTTTCACTACCCTTCCTCTGCCTTTCACTACCCTTCCTCTGCCTTTCACTACCCTTTCCTCTGCCTTTCACTACCCTTCCTCTGCCTTTCACTACCCTTCCTCTGCCTTTCACTACCCTTCCTCTGCCTTTCACTACCCTTTCCTCTGCCTATCACTACCCTTTCCTTTTTCCCTTTCACTACCCTTTCCTTTTTCCTTTTCACTACCCTTTCCTCTGCCTTTCACTACCCTTTCCTTTTTCCCTTTCACTACCCTTTCCTTTTTCCTTTTTACCGCGGTTCAGGCCATGCCTTGTAACAGGTGGCTTTGTCCCATACATACCTATAGACTACAGAGTAGGTAGACTAATGGCAGCCACTAGATAAACTAACTATGGCTTCTGCTGCAACCAGTGACTCAAAGCCACTGGTTCCTAACCCTAGTAGAGATACTGAGCCCCACCTTTCGTAGGGTAAGTTATGAATTATCGGTCAGTTCCACATCTTCGGTCATATAAGAAAAAATTATAATAATTATTATTTATTTTTTATTTTTATGAAATAAAAAAAATATTGAATATAGTTTTTCTTATATGACCGTATATGTGAAACCGACTTATAATTCATACCTTACCCTAGTTGAAATGATGAGGTATATTTGTTTCCTTTATAAATAAAATCAATATAAGTATATAACTATACACTGTATTATCGCACAAACTTTACCATGCATCATTTACACACAAAATCAACGTGACACAAAAGCAAAATTACTAAAACACCGAACCCGTCAAAATGATTCACCGAACCCGTTGAGTTCGATCGAACTCTTAGGAACCACTGTAGTGTAAGCTAACTCTTTCTGTAGCTTTTGCTGGTAACTTTTGTAGCTTTTATTAAATGAGTTTGAGTTATTAATTAAAGTGATTATTAGTTATTGTGACAATATACAGGTTCAGAATAGTTTTTATGTATACGTTTTAATTATTCTAAGTTGGCTTTTATATTTTTATGTATGGTCAATATAATCATTTTTACTTAATTATTTAGTTCACTTCAAATCCATTTGCGATAGGGTAAGTTCTGAGTTATCGGACAGTTCCACATTTTCGACCATATCAAAAAAGTATATAAATTTTTTTTATTTTCCATATTATCGATAATGTGGAACTGTCCGATAATTCGGACCATTTTTAATTGGTTCCAAATTATTCACACCCAGTTTTCAAAGAGTGGCCGGCATCGCGCCAACACATTCTCCGGTTCGAATTTTTGCCGGCGGTCGAAATACCATTAGTGGGCGGAGCCTGTGACATTATTGATCCAATACGTGGATTATTTTTTTATCCACGCGAACTGTTGTGATTATCCACACAGGTGATTATCCACACAGTCACGGAATGCATTAATTTAACCCTTCCATTCCCAGTTAAGAATAAAAGTTAAAAATGTTTGTCGCTTCTATTTGTTTACCTCTCTTTTTTTTCCTCTCTATTTTGAAGAGTAAGAAGAGGGAAGCGTCTCAGTGTTCCCCTCACAGCGACAGAGGCAGCTTGTGTGGTGTCTGTGCCTGTCCAGTCTTCTACCAAACTAACAAACATTATAAGATATATCTATTGAAAACTGAATATATGAATACAAAGTTACTGTTTGATATATTGGTGACTATTTCAGTAATGAAAGTATTAGCTTTTATTTATTTATTGTTTCCAATCTATTTTGACTGAAGAATCTTTTTCTAATGTGTGTAATAAAGTCTCGTTTTATTTGCATTAATTTACTGAAGTGGATTAATATCGACTTTATGGGAATGGAGAATAAATCTACGGACTTAACTATCAATAGTTGAGTTACTTGTAGAGTGATTCATACTATATCTATTTACAGTCAATACAAATAATATTCCACTAGGTATGAACTCTTACAGTGAAGAACATTCATACAATATCTATTTACAGTCAATACAAATAATATTCCACTAGGGATGAACTCTTACGGTGAAGAACATTCATACAATATCTATTTACAGTCAATACAAATAATATTCCACTAGGGATGAACTCTTACGGTGAAGAACATTCATACAGTATCTATTTACAGTCAATACAAATAATATTCCACTAGAGATGAACTCTTACGGTGAAGAACATTCATACAATATCTATTTACACTCAATACAAATAATATTCCACTAGAGATGAACTCTTACGGTGAAGAACAGTCATACTATATCTATTTACAGTCAATACAAATAATATTCCACTAGGTATGAACTCTTACAGTGAAGAACATTCATACAATATCTATTTACAGTCAATACAAATAATATTCCACTAGGGATGAACTCTTACGGTGAAGAACATTCATACAGTATCTATTTACAGTCAATACAAATAATATTCCACTAGAGATGAACTCTTACGGTGAAGAACATTCATACAATATCTATTTACACTCAATACAAATAATATTCCACTAGAGATGAACTCTTACGGTGAAGAACAGTCATACTATATCTATTTACAGTCAATACAAATAATATTCCACTAGGTATGAACTCTTACAGTGAAGAACATTCATACAATATCTATTTACAGTCAATACAAATAATATTCCACTAGGGATGAACTCTTACGGTGAAGAACATTCATACAGTATCTATTTACAGTCAATACAAATAATATTCCACTAGAGATGAACTCTTACGGTGAAGAACATTCATACAATATCTATTTACACTCAATACAAATAATATTCCACTAGAGATGAACTCTTACGGTGAAGAACAGTCATACTATATCTATTTACAGTCAATACAAATAATATTCCACTAGGTATGAACTCTTACAGTGAAGAACATTCATACAATATCTATTTACAGTCAATACAAATAATATTCCACTAGGGATGAACTCTTACGGTGAAGAACATTCATACAGTATCTATTTACAGTCAATACAAATAATATTCCACTAGAGATGAACTCTTACGGTGAAGAACATTCATACAATATCTATTTACAGTCAATACAAATAATATTCCACTAGGGATGAACTCTTACGGTGATGAACATTCATACAGTATCTATTTACAGTCAATACAAATAATATTCCACTAGGGATGAACTCTTACAGTGAAGAACATTCATACAATATCTATTTACAGTCAATACAAATAATATTCCACTAGGGATAAAACTGCAATCAAATTCATGTGTATACCATGTGAAACTTACTCATTTAATACATCAGTATACATACATGTATATCATGTATACTATTTTTAAAACGATACCATATGTATTACAGGTGGTTTCACGTGGAAATATTTTAAATTACACATGGAAACACCTGTTATAAGCATGCTAATTAACATGTGGATATGATGTTGTCAAATACATATTGGTTTCAATGTGTTATAACCACGTGTTTCTTATGTGTTTCATGATGGTCAGATTTACATAATGTGTATTGCACATACATTATGCTAACTGTATTAATTACCACAGTATAATATGGTTGCCATTTAATGTGGAATACCATTTAAAGTGGAATACCATTTAATGTGGAATACCATTTAATGTGGAATACCATTTAATGTGGAATACCATTTAATGTGGAATACCATTTAATGTGGAATACCATTTAATGTGGAATACCATTTAATGTGGAATACCATTTAAAGTGGAATACCATTTAATGTGGAATACCATTTAAAGTGGAATACCATTTAATGTGGAATACCATTTAAAGTGGAATACCATTTAAAGTGGAATACCATTTAAAGTGGAATACCATTTAATGTGGAATACCATTTAATGTACTGGGAAACACAATTCTGAGTTAAGTATTCTCCCAATACCGATTTTTTTTTATTTTTTTTCAGGTTTTCACTAAAATCATTCCTGTCACAATTGTTCTAAACATTGAAATGTGACCCTAAAGTTGACCTTAGCCTGGCCTTAAGTAACCCCTCCAGAAAATGGCCTTTACTAAACTAAGTTATTCAGAGTGTAGCTGTGTTAAGTGTATCTTAAGTCTATCGGATCCGTCTGCATCGCCTGCCAAATGTATCTGTCATATGTATCATCTGTCATATGTATCATCTCTCATATGTATCATCTGTCATATGTATCATCTGTATCAAATCTAAAGTATTTTAACCATTGATTATACTGAAAATTATACTTTTGTGAATCATCATCTGAATCACTGTGATTCGCCATTGCTTCACTGTGAATCACCATCTGCATCACTGTGAATCACCACCTGAATCACTGTGAATCACCACCTGAATCACTGTGATTCGCCACCTATATCACCATCTGAATCACTGTGATTCGCCATCTGAATCACTGTGAATCACCATCTAAATCACTGTGATTCGCCACCTGCATCACCATCTGAATCACTGTGAATCGCCACCTGCATCACCATCTGAATCACTGTGAATCACCATCTGAATCACTGTGAATCACCAACTGCGTCACCATCTGAATCACAATATGGATTATTCGCAAGAGGGTCGATCAAATGGTCGAAAATCGAGTGCCCCCCTTGCCTCTATAGAAGATCTATCCCGACTGAACACTCCTGGGGGATCACCCTCTCCCAGACCCAAATTGAGACATCCTGCCCTGTCAGACCCCAATTGGGAGCCCCCTGAAGAGTCGGGCCTGTCGTCCCCCACGGGGGGCAAATCTTTGGAACTGACCCCTCTACACCCCAAGAGTAGGGAACCCACGGGGGGTAAACCCGGTAAAAAGGGCATACCCAAAGATAGGTAAATCATCCTTCTTTGCAACGAACTCCTCTATAGTGAGTGAGTTAGGATGCATCCTCTATAGTGAACACATTTCCTTCAGTCTGTTTTCTAAAACTGAAGGCAATTCATCACAGACTAAAGAAAATTTGTTCACTATAGAGGCTGCATCGTAACTCATTCACTATAGAGGAGTTCTACTGTACTCTACATTTCATATTGTGTCTTTTTTTAATCTTTTTTTATCTTTTCGCGAAAGAAACATTTGAGTTCCTTTGTAAGTAAGATTATGAATTAATTCAAATCTCACTTCACACGATGTGTTTTTTTTTCAAATCACTTAATTAATTCATTGTATTTTTAATTAGAATTGTTGTTATGAAAGAGCAAGTTGTTGTTGTTGTTGTTGTGGTTTTTGTTGATATCGAAAAATATCGCCTATAATCTATATACAGATCCAATTTTGTTGAACCATACTAGGGTAAGCTTCTAGTTATTGGACGGTACCTAGTTTCTGGTAAAATAGAAAAAAGTACATAATAATTTTATTATTTACCTTTTATTTTGATTGATTTATTTCAATGAATTCAATTGTTTTATTTTACTGATTTTAATTCTTTATTTTATTTATTTATTTAGTTGATTTCAATAATTTTATTTCGCTACCTAAAAGTTAATTTTACAAGATAATGACATATAAATAATATACATAAAAAAGGTACAGCCCAAAAAACAGCACCATGGGGAACTCCTCTGAAAAACTTCCTGATATCATATCCTATATTGCCCACTTAATATCGCTTGTTTGCGAGAACACTGTCATTACTTCAAAAAAGCTATTTTTCAGGAGAGGTATTTTAGTACTTGTAATGTACGTACATGTAATGGTATATCGTTAGGACATTTAGCCTCTCTAGCGGTACATTTTTGAGTTACAATGATAATTTTTTACCAAAATAATCAGCATTTTATGATTTATATGTCTATATGGATAACTCTAAAATACATGTTTTTTTTCAAATTATGTTTTTAGTTAGATACCTTTTTATAGCTTTCTAATACATCCTCTCTGTTTCAGACTAGCGCTTGTGTTCCTCACACTGACACTTCACGGAGTCGGAACGTTGATGCCATGGAACATGTTCATAACAGCTTATCCTGTGAGTCAAATACCCTCTATATTAATCTTAATCTTATTAATCTTAATCTTAATCTAATTAATCTTAATGCATAAAAACTCCTGAGTTATAAAGCACTCGAGTAATGGGGGACCTGAGTTATGAAATAGTTTTCTATGTTTAAATTATAGAAAATGATACACGCCCTCATTGAGCATAGTTTTTAATCATAGAAAACTATCTAGTGCACACGAGATATGAAGTGGCTCTGAGTTATGGAAGAACCAATACTTCATATCTCAAGAGTTTCAGTGTATTGTTTAGAAACATCTCAAACAACTCCCCTCACACCTATAACACCTCTCATACCTCCCCTCACACCTATACCTCCCCTCACACCTATACCTCCCCTCACACCTCTATCAATTCACTACATTCTCATCACTGACAGTAAGATCGATTTTGTTCACCACTGTCTCATCTCTCTTTCTTGAGCTGCTCATGTTTCACTCAGGCTTCAACTGAGCCAGAGAGCCACCTGGAAACTATAGTGACATCATTGAGCTAATTATATTAAAACTAATACCATTATAGCCAACTATATCACAAAATATACCTTTAAAGCTAGCTATATCACAAAATATACCAATTAACTATACATAAACTAAATATTCTTCAAAGTAGTTAAAAGCAGTAACATTTTAATATAATTTCTATAAATCTTCCAAACTCTTAATAGATGGTAAAATTCACAATAGTATCACAATAAACTATCTTAACTAAAACTCTATCATAAACCATATCTTAGAAGAATAAGCTACACTAAAGCTATAAACATAACAGAGATTCATGCGTGATATCTTTATTAGACTCCTTTTTACAACTCGTTGTTTTATCTCATTCAGTGTTATTTTATCACCTCTTCCAAGCTCTGGTGGCGTTTGGCAACCCTCCAAACTCCCTATGGATAAAATTAGAATTTCTCTTCCCGAGGAAACTCGTTAATTTTCTCTCGATTGAGAATAAGCTACATAATTGCTGCTGTAATTGGTCTTATGTTGCTACAGTTGCATTTATAGTCTTATGTTGCTACAGTTGCATTTATAGTCTTATGTTGCTACAGTTGCATTTATAGTCTTATGTTGCTACAGTTGCATTTATAGTCTTATGTTGCTACAGTTGCATTTATAGAGTCTTATGTTGCTACAGTTGCATTTAGAGTCTTATGTTGCTACAGTTGCATTTATAGTCTTATGTTGCTACAGTTGCATTTATAGTCTTATGTTGCTACAGTTGCATTTATAGAGTCTTATGTTGCTACTGTTGCATTTATAGAGTCTTATGTTACTACAGTTGCATTTATAGAGTCTTATGTTGCTACAGTTGCATTTATAGAGTCTTATGTTGCTACAGTTGCATTTATAGAGTCTTATGTTGCTACAGTTGCATTTATAGAGTCTTATGTTGCTACAGTTGCATTTATAGAGTCTTATGTTGCTACAGTTGCATTTATAGAGTCTTATGTTGCTACAGTTGCATTTATAGAGTCTTATGTTGCTACAGTTGCATTTATAGAGTCTTATGTTGCTACAGTTGCATTTATAGAGTCTTATGTTGCTACAGTTGCATTTATAGAGTCTTATGTTGCTACAGTTGCATTTATAGAGTCTTATGTTGCTACAGTTGCATTTATAGAGTCTTATGTTGCTACAGTTGCATTTATAGTCTTATGTTGCTACAGTTGCATTTATAGAGTCTTATGTTGCTACAGTTGCATTTATAGAGTCTTATGTTGCTACAGTTGCATTTATAGAGTCTTATGTTGCTACAGTTGCATTTATAGAGTCTTATGTTGCTACAGTTACTGCAATAGTATAAAAAAATTACACCCCATTGCTTCTAAGTGTAATAAAGTTCCTATTTATTTACTATGTTCTCTTTTACTATAGGCTATGTTCATACTATATTATAACTATCAATGTAATAGAATCCACTACTACATTAGAAAAACATCCTTTACTAATTATCTGTAAATAATTTATTACCATTTTAAAACTGAACAATAGTTTAAAAGTAATGATTGTTCATTGTTTCGAACACTCCGAAAAGAATTGCTTGGACTCGTCATTGCACCATATTTATTAGTAATTAGATTTAATTTGATTAATAAAACACACTATATTGTATGTAATTACTAATAAATTGTGAAATTAGATATTAATAAATATTACATAATTCAGAGATTAGAAATTTATTCATCAGAAATCAAGTTCTTCATCTTTGTAATATTTTTCCCTTCTCAGTCTTGTTTATAAAAATAGCATTTGAAGTTTTTCTCTTTGTAACGTGTTCACTCACCTTATCTGTAACGTGTTCACTAACCTTATTTGTAACGTGTTCACTCACCTTATCTGTAACGTGTTCACTAACCTTATCTGTAACGTGTTCACTAACCTTATCTGTAACGTGTTCACTAACCTTATCTGTAACGTGTTAACTCACCTTATCTGTAACGTGTTCACTAACCTTATCTGTAACGTGTTCACTCACCTTATCTGTAACGTGTTCACTCACCTTATCTGTAACGTGTTAACTCACCTTATCTGTAACGTGTTCACTCACCTTATCTGTAACGTGTTCACTAACCTTATCTGTAACGTGTTCACTCACCTTATCTGCAACGTGTTCACTCACCTTATCTGTAACGTGTTCACTAACCTTATCTGTAACGTGTTCACTCACCTTATCTGTAACGTGTTCACTCACCTTTTCTTCTTTTTCAGTATTTCGTCGACTACAAACTCATAGACGAACACAACAATCGAACAGAGTACGCCAATAACTTCCTAACGTACGTTGGTTATGCTTCTCAGTTACCTAACGTGCTTTTCAATTGGATCAACGTGTTCGTGCAACTAAGGTGAGTTACCGTGTTACTCATTTGTATTGAAAATGATAGCCAAAAAGAGACAGCGCCATCACATGGACAGTCATTGCATCAATTGACTGTGCGGGCTTTGGATTAGTTCTATAGAATTATCTTCCATAGGGAGAATTTCTAAAATAATATCCAGAATGAGAATTTTATTTTTAATTTATAAACAGTACCGAAGTCATCAACCTTTTCACTTAAACTCTTTCAACCCGAATTATGTTTCATAGTTTTGAGTGTAACTAGTAGGGTAAGTTACGAATTATCGGTCAGTTCCAAATCTTCGGTCATATAAAAAAAACATATAAACCAATTAAAATAAAAGTTAAATAAATATCATTATATCGTTTTTTCTTTTATGACCGAAGATGTGGAACTGACCGATAATTCGTAACTTACCCAATGCAAATGTGCTACCCGGTGTTGAAGGGTTAAAATTTTGGTAAATTCCTAGTTCACGTCCCTATTTTATTTAGGGACGTGAACTAGGAATTTACCAAAATATTTAAGCAAGAATATTATTTTATTTCATTGCTCAAGATGTTCCACAATCCACACCTAACCACACTTCTCTTTCCACAGAGGTGACATAACCACACGCATCGTGTGGAGCATCCTCATAGAGGTGGTGCTGTTCATCTTCACCGTGGTGCTCGCCATGCTCAACACCACCGACTGGATCCAAGCCTTCTTCTGGATCACTATGGTGACCATCGTCATCATCAACAGTGAGTTGGAGAATTAGTGTCACAGACGTTCGAACAGCAGGCGCCAGTTTATAAGCATCCAATAATTTGAAAAATGGAAGTTTTTTTAAATTTCCAATAATTCGAAAAGTGAAGTTTTTTGAAATTTTCAATATTTTTGAAATTTTGCTTATCAATTTTCAATGTCATTTTTTTAATTGAAAATTTTCAATTTTTTTGTTAATTATATTTTTAGAAAAGTGAATTTCAAAACTTGAATTTTGAGATTTTGAACAATTTTTCAAATTTTAATTTTAACGAACAACTCAATTTATTATTTGAATGAATTATTTAAAAATTAATTTTTAAAAATTTTCTTCAAATAATTCTTACCAAATATTTTAATTCTAAAAATTTCATTTCTAAATATTTAACTATATCTAAATATCTTTTTCTAACCAGGTGCCAACGCCATTTTCCAAAACTCAGTCTACGGAATGGCAGGCAGACTCCCCTTCAAGTACACCGGGGCTGTGATACTCGGCTCTGTAAGATATTCAAATTACCTAATTAAATTTTATCTAATATAGGGTAAGTTCCAGTTATCGGACGGGTGTGGAACTGTCCGATAACTCGGAACTGACCCTAGCTTTAAACTTTACAGTTTCGAAAAGTGATGTTTTCCATTTGATACTCATTAATACATTTATGCGATAAATAGTTTTAAATTTTTAATACAGGTGACACTTGAAAAATCATTTTCATATAAATCATTTTCAGTAACATATTTCATTTTTCCGACAGAATATCAGCGGTACTTTCACCGCTTTGATTCAGATCATAGCGCTACTTTTAGCGCCTGATCTGCGTACCAGCGCCATCTACTACTTCATTACGGCGATATTCATCTTATTGGCTTGCTTCGACACTTACTTCGCCCTCCCGCTTATTGTGAGTGAAAAAAGTGGTGAAATAGTGCTAGAAAAGTGGTGCAGATAAAGCTCGTACAACGACAGAATATGTACCTGAAAAAGAGGTCGCTATACAGATCTAGCGTTCGCTATACGTATCTAGCGTTCGCTGTGCGGTCACATAATTAGTTTAGTTGGGGATTTCAACTTTGTAAGTTTTCTTTAACATCGTTTCAAAGAAACTAGTGGAGGTGAAAAATCTCAAATTATTATTAAATATAAATTTAAATGAAAATCGTATATTATTTATAATAAGGTAGGTAAAAGAAAACGAAGATGTTAATAACTAAATAGATACATGAATTACGTGAACATATAGGATAGTTACACCTCTTTTTAATTTCTATAGAAGTTTTCTAATCAAAGAAAATGTGGCGGAAAAGGGTAACAAAATCAAAATACTGAAAATCTAAAAAAATACATTAATTATTGATTGTAAATTATAATAGCTCTTATTATAATTAATTTATGAGTAGATACTTGGTAGATGAATAAAATATCTATTAAACCATAATTTAAAGAGGTCGTTGTAAGAGCTGTATGACTCTTAAACGAACAGTTTTTGTCCTTTATAGCTAGTCCGTTTACAGATAGTCCACTGTACGAACTTTATATGTCCATAGAGTGGTGTGAAATTGACGTGGAGCCTTTCAAAACTATATGCTTCACTCTTAACTGAACCTGCAGGTATCAGGGATACAAACCTGCAGGTATCAGGGATACAAACCTGCAGGTATCAGGGATACAAACCTGCAGGTATCAGGGATACAAACTAAAATAAATTACAATTCTATCGTTTTTTCTTATATTCTCGTTGAAAAAGTAGGAGGAGCTTAGCAAAAAGTCTGGTGGAAAGACTTAAAAAAGCCTACGTGTGTACGGCCCTTTACTAACCACTATACCCCTTTCAGAGGTTCTTCCGCTACCACGACTACCAATATGAGAAGAGTCAGAAGGCGCTGACGAGGGAGAAGGGCTCCAACACCAGAGTACCCTACTGGCACATCTTCTGTAAAGCGTTTCCGCAACTGCTTAACGTCTTCATGATCTTCTTCGTGACGCTAGCTGTTTTTCCTGCCGTCCTAGCGGGTGAGGCAGATATAAATATTAACATTTATTTACTTTTACGGTCCGAATTTTTCATGATTTACTTTTACAGTTCAAAATTTTCATGATTTACTTTTACGCCTCGAAAAAAAAATTCGGATCGTAAAAGGCAAAAAGATCCAAATATTATTTACTAACTAAATGTATTCACTTTATTCAATAACTGATATAGTTTGGTTTGCATTTAAACTAGATATCAAAATTATTTTAGTTTAGAAATATCGTGCTTTTAAAGTTCGTTATAAAATGGTCTCTCTTCACGTTCTAACACAATTTGCATACGTTCTAAGTCGTTTTATGCGTTCTAAGTCGTTCTTTCTGTTCCAGATACGTGCCGCACGGAGGAGAATTTCTTCATCCCTACCAAACTGTTCCAAGTGATCACATGTTTCCTCACATTCAACCTCATGGCCATGTTGGGGAACATGTTGCCCGGCCTCTGTATGAGAGTACGTATATATAATAATTAAATATGATTAACTATATGAACTATGAATATCATTAACAACGTTAATGATTAACAAGCAACTAGTGTCAGTATAGGTTTTTAAAAAAAGAGAAATCATTTATCAGGGAATAAAATATACTAACTTTTCTTATCAAAAATCGAACCCTGGATCTTTGGTTTAGAAAATTGTGCGAATTCCACCTTGTACAATGTACAGTCGAATTTCCAATGTTGGTTGTTCTAGGTATAGAAAATCCGTTTGGTTCTTGTAAACTGGTTGTTTCGTGGTAAGTTGATGATCCGCAATGTTTGAGATCTGCATTTCGATAAATAACTTGGGTTTATTATTCGTAACTTAGAAACATATTTTTTCTTTAATATTAATTTTCCAACTTTGTTTCGAAAAGATTTTTTTCGAATCTTTGAAACCAAAAATTTGCTGTTTGAAATTAGTAGAATTTTTATAAATAATCTTACCCATCAAATTTTACCCCCATTCCTGATGTCATTATTTTATTCCAGCCTGGCCCCAAGTTCCTGTGCATTCCCGTTTGGCTGAGACTCCTCTTCATTCCTGCATTCCTGCTATGCCACTACTACCCCGTCAGTACAGATGCATCCCGCATAATGCCTGTACTGATAGACAGTGACTGGGCCTACTGGGTACTGTCTATGTTCTTGGGACTCACTTCCGGATACTTCTCTTCCCTTGCTATGATGTACTGCCCGCAGTAAGTACTTAAATTATTTCACTATTGAAGAATCTACTCGTGATTCATCGGCATTATTACGGAATTCTTTTTCAGAACCGTTGAGCCAGAATATGCCCCAGTAGCTGGTATGATGGGAGCCGCTTCACTAGTCACTGGTATATTTGCTGGCATTAACTTCCAGGTAAGCAACTAGTTATACTGGTGTTACTGGTATATTTGATTCTGAACCATAGAGTTATGATAAACTACACTAGAGAGAGGAAGTGTTGCAGCGATTGCAGGACGCTAAAGAACATGGTGTAAAACCTTATTTTATTTCAGTTATATCATTTCTCCATTAAACTGATGCTAGATTGCAAGTCACGTGACCCAAAAATAAGGATTTTAACGTCCCGCAAGACGCGATATTATTTTGGCCACTGACTACCCACTTGATATAAACCATCTTCTTCATTTACACCCTATGTAGCTTTTTACATTGATATGTAAATATGGGTGTCCGGAAAACTGCCGAAGCGGAAAACTGCCAGGTGGAAAACTGACAGTCCCCCTCTGAATTTAATGACTTTAGTCAGTAATAACATTTTGATTCATAAAAAACGACGTTTGCTCTCAGTTAAAAGGAGTTGGAGGAACATTCTTTTTTACTTAGTATACAAAACAGAAAAATAGTTTTTTTTATTAGAAAAATACATAAAATATATTATTATATATAAACAGTAACAAAATCAAATACAAGATATCAATTAAAAAATAACACCTTACTTAGAAAATTCAAAAAGAAGAAGAAAAAAAGAAATGATTGTATTAGGGAATGAGTACAATTTCTTTGTTTACACAACGCATCTCTACATTATCATTTCATAACGGGTTTAGTGTCTAATTATTTCATTTTTGTTTATAATTTGATAATTGAACAAGCCTTTAAGCTTAATATTGGCTTGTACTCATTATAAAACAAATTCTATCGCTGTTTGTGAAATATTTAGAATTTGCAACACAACATCTATAATAATCAAACTGATACTACGAACCTAATTCTCTGACAATTTAACTCGATCGAATTGGATTACTTATAAATTAATAATACTTTCACATATAAATGAAAATTGTAAAAATGAAGGTGTTAATACTATGGAGAATAAAATTGTAAATGTAATAAATATTGAACATATTTATAAGTGATGCAACATACACTTAATATATATTATACAAGATATAAATTATAAATCTTGTAAACATATAAAATTCTATATATGTAGATATATAAATGAATACATGTTTTTAAAATGTACGTAACTTAACAAATAAGTTTAATATGGTAATTATAATTTCTTTGTGTGCACTAAATTTGTTTTACTGTGTGTTAAATGAAGTAGCTTTGTTGAAATACTATTTTCCATTGAATAATTAGTAATCCAATAATCTTTATATTTTAGTTGTAACTGATAAAAAAATGTCTCTTTAATCACTTGACGAATGGCTAACGCTGTTTTTTATGAATTAAAATGTTCTTAGAATGTGTTCTTAGCCTTTCCACCAGACTTTTTGCTAAGCTCCTCCTACTTTTCCCACGAGAATATAAGAAAAAACGATATAATTATTATTTATTTTAGGTGTTATCCAAGATACCTGCTCAAATTTATTTTGATGGTAGACTAAAATGGTTATTTGTTGGTACACATCACCAACTCTTTTTTTTCCCTTCAGATGGTTTGCTCGTGGCTAGTCACTCACGTCACATTCGACATACCTGGCCTGGAGAACACAATGCGTAACTGCACGCACTAGCACCTGCAAAACACCTGTCCCTACCATCTTTGACATATGCTACATCAAAAGAAACTGCAGCAGACTCGTAATCCCTTAATCATCAGTTAGCTTGTAACCTCTTAATCATCTGTTAGTTAGTAATCTCTTAATCATGAGTTAGCTTGTAAACATCATCAGTTAGCTTTTAATCTCTTAATCATCAGGTAGCTTTTAATCAGTTAATCATGAGTTAGCTTGCAATCTCTTAATCATCAGTTAGCTTGTAATCATCATCAGTTAACTCACAGTTTGCGGTATTTCCCACTAAGATCATCCTAATTAATAGCTTTTTTTGTTAATCTTCAACAGCATTTAGTCTCCTTTGACATGTTTCGATTACTGTATTCATGTTTTCTATCTTGTAAGTAATTTTAAATCTCCTGATTGTCATTCAGGATATAATTTTAAAATGTGTTCCATTTCTTACTGTCTTTTACCGTAGATTTTTACCATTGGACAGCATTTATTCTATTCTCCAATCTTGTATATGTTTTTTATAAAACTTTAATATCATAAACATACAAACTGTCATTTAGTAACTGCTAAGAAAGATCACTTACTTTATTTGCCAGTTAACTTAACTTTTCTATCATATTTAGCACATTTCTAAGGAAGTATCTGGCAACTATCGACTATGACGTCACTGCCAACTTTGCGTTGATTTTGTGTAGTTTTTGTATTTTATTTCTATTGTAAATATTATTGTTAGACGATAAGAGAGGGCAATGTTTGTATATAGGAGTACTTTTGATAGATATTTAATTTTCTATGCACGCTATATCTTCATCTTTACTAACGGTAGAGAAGAATTTGTTGCAAATCGTAAGCAATTGTGTATTTTGAGATTTGTTCGATAACCTAGTCTGATGTTATTGTTGATGTGACTAGGGTAAGTTACGAGTTAGTAGACAGTTACGCATTTCCGATCTTATGGATACCTGCAGGTATCATGTATACCAATTTAACTTTAATTGCATAGGTGTCATAGATACAAATTTAACATTATTTGTAGGTATCATGGATACCAATTTAAATAAAAGTTAGATAGTATCTATTATATACTTTTTCCTATATGATCGGATATGCGTAACCGTCCGACAACTCGATCCTAACACTCACAGGAGTATTTTATCACCTGTAATTAAGTGACTAAGTACACCTGTGACTGTGAATAGGTGTTAATGAAATAATTGAGCATTGGTAGCTATTTCCTATTGAATTAGGTACTTCAGGTGAGAAATCAGAGAAAAAAGTCTCTGTGTGAAGTTTTAATTTCACAAGAAAAAATTTATCAAATTTTTTCAAAAAAATCCAAAAAAAAATTTCAAATAATTTTTGTCAAATTTGTTGTCATTCACTCGGAACAAATTGGAAATATTTAATCAATTGAAATTAGTAAGTCTTTCTATAAATGTGAAATTAGAAAGTCATCACAGAGGCCCTTTTCTTCTGAAATGACTACATTTGATGTACTAGAACGTGGAATTATTCCATATAATGGGTCAGTCGACCCACTTTAACATCTATGTTGATGTAAACCATTTTGTGTAAACTAAAATATTTATATCCAATGCCTTATGTAGCTAAATAGTTTAAATATTGTCAAACAGTAATCCAAAAAACTTATGGTAAATTTTAATGTGCGTTGGCAGGCAAATTAACTAAATATTATCAGTCTATTAATAATCCTAATAAATTATCAACGTTTGGCCGCTATTTTTGTTGCAGCAAACCTACGTAAAAAGAATAGAAAAACTTTTAGGATGCCATATACCACCTGCAAGATAACGAAACCTTTCAGGTTGCCATACACTACCATGCGAAATAATTAAAGATTTCAGGTTGTCATACACCACTATATTAAACCTACGTAAAAAGAATAGAAAAACCTTCAGGTTGCCATAGATCACCATAGAAGATAATGTAACCTTTCAGGTTGCCACACACCACCATGTGAAATAACGGAACCATTCAGGTTGCCATAGATCTTCATAGAAGATAGAGAAACCTTTCTGGTTGCCACACACCACCATGCAAATTAACGAAACCATTTAGGTTGCCATAGATCACCATAGAAGATAATGAAACCTTTCAGGTTGCCACACACCACCAGTGCAAAATAATGAAACTCTACTTATTACCATAGATCACCATACAAAATAATATGAACAATCTTTCTGATTGCCATGATTCACCATACACATATTTGAACTCTAGAAAATGCCAAACATCACTAAGTAATAGATAACATGAATTGTAGGTTGCCATATTTCTCCACATAGGTTGCCATAGACCACCAGAGAAAATGCTGAGACACGTAGTATTGTTGTTATATAATTCTGCCAATTTGGCCATGTATATCATCACTTGTAATGATTGTTCTCTTGATAAATAAACTTAGTACGGTTTAAATATATATTTTCTAATTTAAATCTTAGTCATTGGAAATCATAAAGTAACTGCTCAACTGGTGAAGTTTTTCTAAATACATGCTCTTCCTACTTGTGTCACCTATGTAACTCTAGAACTCTAAAATCAAATCCCTACAATGAATGTTAAACGTCACGAACTCTTTTTAAATAAATCATCAATTAAGCCAAACTATTATTTTTACGTAATAAAATTGAAGAGAATAGGGTCATGCAGGTAAATTGCGGCCCTTTAATTTTTAATTGCGGCTCTCTCAAGAGTGTCTTTAAGACATTCTGAACCGTAATTACATTAAAAGGTTGCTTAGCTATCAAAAGAAGCGCAGTGCATGCTATAATTTATTAATTTACATTTTTAACGTGTGTTTTGATGCTATGATGTTTCTGTTGTTAGAGGCCGCATTTAGTTTTAGTCACTGTGCCGCAATTTACCTGTTTGACCCTACTTAAGAGTTTCGAGTTAGCGCAATATACTCTCCGCACCCTAAATCGTGTCGACATCCACCCTGACATAGCATGCAGACATTGTCTCGACGTTGTATCTTATTCTTTTAAGCTCATTGACAAATACACTTTCAGTGTCTTGGTAAATTGCTTCCATACGTTAAAGATGAACTCCCTGATCTATATATAGAATTTGAACCCACTAGAACATGTAGAGTTACTTTAGAGTAGTGGACAGACAGACATCTTGGGTTGTGTTTTCGTTACTGAACACAAAGTTAACTGTTTAGACTATTTGTACCTACTTCAGTTCGTTATTGGCATTATGGATTTGAAATATTGAAGTTCAAAAGTGAATTCATCAATAAGATGATTCAGTAATTATGATTAATAGTGAAAGTTCAATTGATAAGTATAGTAATCTTCATGATCTGATAAATTATATTTAGAAAGGTGCGGACAAATTCCATGGACTCGTAACATAATTTAAAAACAAGCTAATTTTTGTATAATTTAAAAAAAATAATGAAGTAGGTAAATTTTGACCAAGTTTAATTCAAAATATTAAACTTACGGTTGAATTAAGTCATCTTTCTATTGCTTCACTTTGTTTTCTGGATGTATGTCCTATCAAAAATATTTAGAGAAAACAATAATGTATGTAGGGAGAACAATCAATTTACAGACGGTTAAAAAAGGAGACCAAATTTTCTTCCTAAAACACTAGAAAATTTCCAGGCTTTCGACCATTTTCTTTTCTTCCATACAGTCGAATAAATTCACAAGTGCGATAAAACTTTAATTTAACAACAATTGCGTGATACGAAGCATCTATTTCCTATTTAATTGATTTTAATCTAATAAACAAAAAGTCCACGTACTTTTCCGCACCAAATCAATTTCTCGAACTCTCGAATTGGACGTGCCATCGAACTCTCTTCTTCTGATTGGGTAAATTACGAATTATCGGTCAGTTTCACATCTTCGGTCATATAAGAAAAAACAATATTATAATTGTTATTTTATTTTTATTAGTATCCATGATACCTGCAGGTAGCTAAATTAAAATGATACCTGCAGGTATCATGGATACCAATTAAAATAAAATAACAATTATAATATCATTTTTTCCTATATGACCGAAGATGTGAAACTGACCGATAATTAGTAATTCCCCTACCATCCATTCTACGATATATTCCAAATTAATTCTATTCCAAATTAATCTCTTTCTCGTTAACATTTTCCTCCATTCGTAGATAGAACATTTATCTCGTGTACGGAATTATGAATTAAATATAGAAGCATAGTACAAATACTTCATTTAAATCTGTTTCTTGCACTTTATTATATTCTAATTCATAGGGTTAGTTCCGAGTTATCGAACGGTTCCACATTTTCGATCAAATTAAAACTATATGTAATAATTTTAAGTCAATTCGTTATTTTTATTGGTATCCATGATACCATCAGGTATCATGGATACTTATAATAAATGTTAAATAAGAATAATAATTAAATAGCATTACTTATAAGATCGAAAATGTGGAACCGTCCGGTAACTCGGAACTTCCCCTATCTTTTCTGTTGTGTGGCTAGAAATATTTTAAAGTTATTTTAGGAATTAATTCCATCTTTCATAGTTTGTCTTTGAAATGTTTTTTTTTATTCCTAGAAGAGGATGTTTTTTAACTTTAAAATTTAAGTTTATGTAAACACTGAGTTTTGTATTTGAAGTAAATTTATTGAATACCAAAATTATTTTATTTCATTTCCCCAATTTATTTAATAATTAAGGAGTCTTTCAATTAATAAATAAGTGTTATAATTAATTAACAGGACCGTCTTCCCAAAAAATATTTATTAATTAATATACATATTTCAGAATTTCAGAGATTCGATTGTACGTAAATTTGTCACTTAAGAATTCAATAATGGTTCATTTATTTATTTCCATAATTAAAGTCCAACTGTCTAGTACTGGAAAGGCAATCCATACATACCGTATTTAAGGCTCATAAAATATTAACAGGGGGCTTACATAGAATTATTAAAACGGGAATATTTGCTGAACTAAAATCACTATCAACAGAATATTCTAATTTCAATTTCATTTTAAATTCTCATAAGTCCATACCAGTACTTGTCAACATTAAATATAATTCAATGGCAATACCGGATGCAATACGTGTGGTATCACATGTTTGCAAATGGTAAACCAACATTATCATAATAAAAAATGTAACAATAGATTTTTACCACAACTTTAACTATTTAAAACCGTATTATCATTTTCTTTTACAGCGGTACAAATATTGGTAAATTCAACAACCTGTTGCTAATATTATTACTACATAATATTTAATATTTGTAGGTCAACATTAATTTAATAATAAACATCCAGTGGACCCGCATACGGAATACAAATATTTCACTAGTGTACTCTCCCTTTAAAAATAATGGGGAATCATCAAAACCAATTTATTACCCGTTATTAGGTTACTTTTAATGAATTCAATTAAAATAAAATTTTCGGCATAGTTTAATTCATTTTATAGATAAAATACATTCAAAAATTGAATAAAAACAGGGAAATTTAAATATCAAGTCAATATATTCCCGTGCGTATCATAGTTACATTCTTCATGTTTAATACCCGTAGTGTAAAAGCGGACACCAAATAAATAAATAAACACACTAAGGAAATTATTAGTATAGATATTATTGAGTGCCATACTTTTCATAATTTTTTTTCTTAATTTTCTTTCCCCCTAACCGATTTTTTACATAAATATATTTTTATTTCTATGCTTTAGAAAATAGTGATCCGACGTTTTATTGTGCAACAACTAATTATTCAATACATTTTTTTTTTGTTAGTTTAAAAAGAAAAAAAATCAATTAAAGGGCCCGTTCACGCGAACGTTTATTCACAGTGTTTTTGACTCTGAGGAAAAAATTGTTATGCCCGTTTCATATATATCCATGTTACGCGACGCTTTTGGAGCGTTAAAAACGCCCCAAAAAACGCTCGTGTGACTGGGACCTACAAATGAGAAGAAAATCTTTATAATAAATTCTCTAAATTGCCATTCAAATTTTCTACCATTTTAACCAATAGAAATCTTAATCGAAATACAAAAAAAAAAATACAGATTAAATGAAGAGAAAATTTAATTAGAAAAAACAATTACGTTCACCTTATGACAATACATTAAATAAGAGTCATGTATCAAAATATTTTAATGAATAATCAAAAAATAATTTAATAGTAAATGCAATGTAAAAAATCATTGTTAATATATTCATAAATGTTAGTTAAAATATATTCTCTACTCAATCCATTTCGAAATAACGGTATCATTAATTGTATTTCGCATAATTCATTAAAATTAACGATGAAAAAACGAATAAGAAAGAAAAAATTTAACTAACCATATCCTAATTCACTAAATTGTTTGTGGTTCACCTTGGTAACTTTATTCAAATCGCCTATTTGAGTTGTTCATAATTCTAAAGATTTTCATAATTTTCTATTTTTTGATTGAGGTACAGTTCGAATTTTCCGGTCAACATTTATCATAACATTTTGTCCCATTAAAATTGATTATTCTGCATTTAATGGACGAATTTTCCGTGGATGAATTTTCCGTGGACGAATATTCCGTGGACGAATATTCCGTGGATGAACTTTTCTTGGATGAATTTTCCGTTGACGAATTTTTCGAGGACGATTTTTCCGTGGACGAATTTTCCGTTGACAAATACTTCTTGAACGAATATTCCGTTGACGATTTTTCCGTGGAGCAATTTTCTGGTCACGCCTACGGTTCTCCTTACGGTTCAACATAGTGTCTCCTAACTTTGGAACCACAAAAAGGGGATAATGTATAACTTGCCCTATTTGGGTTCTACAAAAGGTATCGGTACTAATTATTTGTTTTTAAAGTAACAAAGTTGTTTTTTAGCATTTCCTGTGTAGGATGAATGTGAGGGTAGGTATAAAGGATCTATCTAGTCGGTGTGTTTGATAGTAGGATTAGAAATGCTTAGGAAATCAGCATAAGATATTTACGTAAGCTCATAAGATATAAGTAGCTTAAACTACTGTAACAGGTCTGTTAGACTGAGGGGTTTCCCAATTATTTTAATGACATCTTCGGTCATATAAGAAAAAACAATATAAAAATTGTTATTATTACACAGTGCTATATATCTAATACTTCTGCAAACCCGCGTTTGCAGAAGTATTAGATAGCACTGTGTAATAATAACAATTTTTATATTGTTTTTTCTTATATGACCGAAGATGTAGTACTGACCAATAATTCAGAACTTACCCTACCCCTGAAATGGGTAAAGGATCCCCCAGGGGGGTATGTGCTCCACAGGTTGCGAAATCCTGCACAGTTAGAGGGTACAACGGCCCTTGGGACACACTAAATAAGATACACTAAATGATAATAAAAAAGAATGACAATAAAATTAATAACAATATAAATAAATTATTACACAAACCAAATGAAATAAATTCATTGATTAAAAATAACTCAAATTATTATAAGCATTAAATATACCCGATAATTTAATCCCCATGTTATGTTTTCGTATTTTCATGACTGGACTTCATGTTTTCGGCATGTAGAGAATTCAGTAATTGAGTCGCTATGACGTGACTCATATCGTTCATATGGTCTGTTTCATGTCAAGATGATATATAATGATGCCTTGGAAATCTATAATGATAACCAAAGATATTGATAACATTGCTAGAATTAAGACGGAGGGACCAGATGTTTTTGGGCCAGTGAGAAAATGTAAAAACATCAGAATAATTCTTATTTTAAATGGCATTTTAATTCTAAAATGAAAGGGATTTTACTCCTCACTAGAACTAGAATGAATATGAATTGTACAATTTGATCGAATTCAATTAAATCTCCTCAATTTATTTTATTATTTCTGTCATAATGTATCAGTGAATATCATACGGGGACATTTTCCTCTCTGACTGCTGCTACCGAGTACCTTGTATTTGGGTAATTAAACAAGTCTTTCGATACGCAAGTGAAAATCTCAAAATATTACAAAATTATTTCAAAATCGTAAGTGTTATGATTGGATACGATGTATCCTTGATACACTGAATTAATTCGTCTAAAAGGTAGAATGTATCCTAGATGCATCATTTATTTTCTCCACTAGGTGCACTGTATCCTAGATGCACCATTTATTTTCTCCACTTGGTACATAGTACCCCAGGTACGTACAGCCCCTCATTGCATCCATGTTCAGATTGTTTATCGTGACACCTGTTCAACTGTACAGGTGTATTTACCGCACACCTGCAAGTGTCATCTTAATTAAAGTATTAGTTATTAGTAAATATACCTTTAAAAAAATATTAAGGAAAAAATCTTAAAGAAGAACTTGCTTTATAAATTATAATTCATAGTCTAGATATCCGTTTTTAAATACTATAAAATACTATTTAAAATAATAATTATTTTAATGCTTTCCTTTAATTCAAAAACATTTTTTCAGTATACCAAAAACATCTGTTCTCTATTTTACCACGTGGGAATGTTATCAATATTTTTTGTTATCATTATATAAATGTATTTATATAATGATAAATAGATTATATATTATTGAATACTGACTACTTGAAGTTTTGCAACGGATACTTTGTAAGGAAATTAAGTATCCGGTAATTTGTATGATTAAGTATAATTGGTAATTTGTTTTATTAATCATCTGGTAATTTCCATTATTTATTATGTATAAATTTGTAGCATAAATTATCCGGTAATTTCCATTATTAATTATGTATAAATTTGTAGCATTAATTATCCGGTAATTAGTTGATTGAATTCATGTGTTCAGTAGACAATATTTTAAATCAAAAGTGGATATCAAACACCGTAGGCTTTTGTGCTTCATATTCGTCCACCTCGATTATAATCAGTAAAAATTAATTAAAATAATTATATTATACCTATTAATAATTTAAATGACTTGCATTGATGACAATTGTATTTAGAGTATCAATCATTTCCATTAATTGTTAATTTGTATTTTTACTTTTTTTTAAACTTGCGGTGAATTTCAGACCAAATAATGTATGTGAAAATTGTACTTCATTTTGTATGTAATAATTTTCGATATGTATTTCTTTAAAATATATATATATATATATATATATTATATACATTTTAATTAATTACTCTAAAGAATACATTACCTAAAATATCTAAAAAGATAAATCTTTTAGATTAATTTAATAAAATATTAAATTAACTTTTGACTGTATATTTTTCAATTTGAAAAAATTAAAAGCAAAATAAATTTTAAGTTTCAACATTAATTATCATTTACTAAAAAAATAACACTGTATATGCATAAGATATAATCCCATATATTTCTCTATAAAATATATATAAATTATAACAGCGAAATGGTAGCTTCAAATATAGGTACATTGTAGGTAATTAAATTTAAACTACATAGTTAATTAAAGTCAAAATATCTTCTATACTGTTAAACACATAACATTTTTTTTAAAGTTTAAACATTCTAATTGTTCAGATTCTTTTTAATTGCTAATACTTTTATCTAGTTTTTATTCAACAATAGAACCAATTTACTTTTACAAATAATTTTATTGTTTATCAAACACTCATTCTTTTGCATATAAAATAAATTTAATCACTCTATTAACCCTCTATGTCTTAAATTTATTTGAACGTGTGTAAAACAAGAATTTCTGTGATTTTCCTCTACTATACATGTAAAGAAAGCATATTAAATAATAGAAAATATAATTTAATTTTGGCTGTTCAAAATAAATCACATAAATCACAACGTGTTTTAATAAATGAAAGATTACACATATGTTTATCCGATAATTTATGGAAAATATCTCAAAAAACTTCACTAAATACATCCCTTTAAAGGGGACTACGACACAGAGGGTTACGAGAAGTAGAATAATGATTTATTAACTTTGTATTTTAGCCATTCTTTACTCCGTGCAATAAAACATTTCAAGATTTGCGTCTGCTGAACTAACTCTATGTTTGAAATGAGATTTAGTGAATGTCATGGCACTGGTTATAACTAGGGTTAGCTTCTAGTTATAACTAGGGTAAGATTCTAGTTATAACTAGGGTAAGCTTCTAGTTATAACTAAGGTTAGCTTCTGGTTATAACTAGGGTAAGCTTCTAGTTATAACTAGGGTTAGCTTCTAGTTATAACTAGGGTTAGCTTCTAGTTATAACTAGGGTAAGCTTTTAGTTATAACTAGGGTAAGCTTCTAGTTATAACTAGGGTTAGCTTCTAGTTATAACTAGGGTTAGCTTCTAGTTATAACTAGGGTTAGCTTCTAGTTATAACTAGGGTAAGCTTCTAGTTATAACTAGGGTTAGCTTCTAGTTATAACTAGGGTTAGCTTCTAGTTATAACTAGGGTTAGCTTCTAGTTATAACTAGGGTTAGCTTCTAGTTATAACTAGGGTTAGCTTCTAGTTATAACTAGGGTAAGCTTCTAGTTATAACTAGGGTAAGATTCTAGTTATAACTAGGGTAAGCTTCTAGTTATAACTAGGGTTAGCTTCTGGTTATAACTAGGGTAAGCTTCCAGTTATAACTAGGGTTAGCTTCTAGTTATAACTAGGGTTAGCTTCTAGTTATAACTAGGGTTAGCTTCTAGTTATAACTAGGGTTAGCTTCTAGTTATAACTAGGGTTAGCTTCTAGTTATAACTAGGGTTAGCTTCTAGTTATAACTAGGGTAAGCTTTTAGTTATAACTAGGGTAAGCTTCTAGTTATAACTAGGGTTAGCTTCTAGTTATAACTAGGGTTAGCTTCTAGTTATAACTAGGGTTAGTTTCTAGTTATAACTAGGGTTAGCTTCTAGTTATAACTAGGGTTAGCTTCTAGTTATAACTAGGGTAAGCTTTTAGTTATAACTAGGGTAAGCTTCTAGTTATAACTAGGGTTAGCTTCTAGTTATAACTAGGGTTAGCTTCTAGTTATAACTAGGGTTAGCTTCTAGTTATAACTAGGGTTAGCTTCTAGTTATAACTAGGGTTAGCTTCTAGTTATAACTAGGGTAAGCTTTTAGTTATAACTAGGGTAAGCTTCTAGTTATAACTAGGGTTAGCTTCTAGTTATAACTAGGGTTAGCTTCTAGTTATAACTAGGGTTAGTTTCTAGTTATAACTAGGGTTAGCTTCTAGTTATAACTAGGGTTAGCTTCTAGTTATAACTAGGGTTAGCTTCTAGTTATAACTAGGGTAAGCTTTTAGTTATAACTAGGGTAAGCTTCTAGTTATAACTAGGGTTAGCTTCTAGTTATAACTAGGGTTAGCTTCTAGTTATAACTAGGGTTAGTTTCTAGTTATAACTAGGGTTAGCTTCTAGTTATAACTAGGGTAAGCTTCTGGTTAACGCATGGTTCCGCATTTTCGATCATATAAGAAAATGTTAATAGTTTGATATTTTAACTCGTTATTTTTATTGGTAACCATGGTACCGGCAGGTATCATGGATACATCGAAAATATGCCACAGGCCGATTTTCAGAAATTTAATCATTTGATAATACTTAATATTTGTGAAATTTAACATATGAAGGTAGTAGCCCAGCTAGGTGGGTCTAAAACATTTCGTCTAACGGACATTTTGTCCAACGGACATTTCGTCCAACGGATATATCGCCCTTTGAGTTATTTTCTATTGCATTTAAAAATGCCTATGGGATATATTTCATATTATTTTCAGTATTACATTAATAGGCAGGTGTAAATATATAATATTAATATAGTTATTTAAACCAAAGCATTTCATATGAACACATGAATAATGTTTACCTATCGATTACAGTAATAAAATTAGATATGCTATCGGGTTGACTGTATCTTTGAGTTATTTACCTCGTTTAATATTTTGCATTAATTAATGAGTTATGAGTATTTAAAATATGGAAGTGAAATAACAGAATAATTATGTGGACACGTAAGAAAGAAAAGAAAAGAATTACAATAGATATAAATAATTATTATATATAATCTTATTATGAGTCAGAAAATATGGAACAGTCCGATAACACGGACATTTTTACGTTTAAATAATTAAACTTAAAATTAAAAGGTACCAATATCTAGCAAATTCTTGTATATCACATTAAACTATCAATTACTTATTTAGTAGTATATTTTATACATGTATCGTGTATTTATTTTATGCAGTCACTGTTAAAAAAATTATGTTATAAAAAACTAATTTCTGAACCAATATTACTTCCAATAACCTAATCTGAATACTACTATTGATTATTATTATTGTAGTTACCGTGAAATAAACACCACAAAAAATGTCTGTTTTTTATGTTTATGTACTGTAATAACTTCGAGACATGCCTCGCAATAAGAAGAGATATTATAAGACCGGGGTGTAATGAAAGCGGGCCCACCTGTATATCATTAAAAAGTATTCAGTTTTATTATTTTACTGTTGCCGGCCAGCAGGAGAAGAAGATTGCAATAAGAATTAAGGCAAAGACCAAACATTTTTAATTACCATAAACAAAGGGAGTTTTCTACTTTCATAATGAAGAATATATATAAAATGTATATAATACTTACACTTTATAAATATAATACAAAATATTTTATTTCATGTGCGAATTGTCCGTGTACGAAATGTCCGTGCACGGCCTAGTTACCTAGAAAGGTAGTAGCCTAGGTACCTAAATAGGAGGGTAGGTAACATCCTAGGTACCTAACCGTACCTTGAATGGCAACATCCTAGGTACCTAACCGTACCTTGAATGGCAACATCCTAGGTACCTAACCGTACCTTGAATGGCAACATCCTAGGTACCTAGTAAAAAATGACTTCAACATCTTGGCAGTTCACCTGATTGCTGTCACTAAATATTTGATAACCAAGATGAAGAAGACAGTTTCGCGTTAGTTCTTACGTACGTTAATTAACCAAGTCACAGGTTAATTAGCAGTACAGGTGGATTAACAGTAGAGGATTAGTATGCTAAGTAGAATAGTAAATAACATTAGATGAGTGGATAAAGTTATCACCTGCTTTCATTTGTTAAATATTCAAAGTTCTAATTACCCACATCTTAAAAATCTAAAACCAAAGGCCTTCATCATCATTTAGTGTATTTATTAATTAGTTAAGCCATTTCTAGATGTCCAAGACTTACCTCCATCCACTAGTAACTAGCCTACTAGGTATAAGCCTATCAGAATTAACATGGCGATTGTATGCTGCAACACTTTAGGCAATTTGTCAGCATGGTTATGAAGATAAAATGCTGATACATACACCAGAATTCTACAGTTCTTTTAGGCCCATTCTACGGGTATACTAGCAGTTAAAACACCGCGTTTTCACAGCCCAGTTCACGTCCTTAAAATTGACTCTATACTGGGCGGTAAAAACGCGGCGTTTTATATGCTAGTAAAGAATTTGCCTTAAAATTGGGGTGAATTTGAAAAATAAACCAATTTGCACTTCTCACGTGAGTTTCACAAGTTCGTAAAAGTTTTAGAAGGAGAAAGTACTGAACCACAAGTCTTATCTGCTAACAAGACTATCTTAGATATCACCACGCAGTCTACAACATCTAAAGTTAGTTATATAGTTCTGGATTAGGCTGGTGAAGTTACTTGAAGTATTGTTAGAACACTTGAGTACATAAATTGCAATCGAACGATATTTCTTATTGCGAATAAATTTTCTCTAAAATGATTTTATATAGAGTGAAAACTAAAATAAAATAATTGTATGAGAAATCCACAGTGAAGGGTTAGAACAACCACCAGTCGTTTCACAGTGAAGGGTTAAAACAACCACCAGTCGTTCCACAGTGAGGGGTTAAAACAACCACTAGTCGTTTCACAGTGAAGGGTTAAAACAACCACCAGTCGTTTCACAGTGAAGGGTTAAAACAACCACCAGTCGTTTCACAGTGAAGGGTTAAACCAACCACCAGTCGTTTCACAGTGGAGGGTTAAAACAACCACCAGTCGTTTCACAGTGGAGGGTTAAAACAACCACCAGTCGTTTCAAAGTGAGGGGTTAAAACAACCACCAGTCGTTTCACAGTGAAGGGTTAAAACAACCACCAGTCGTTTCACAGTGAAGGGTTAAAACAACCACCAGTCGTTTCACAGTGGAGGGTTAAAACAACCACCAGTCGTTTCACAGTGGAGGGTTAAAACAACCACTAGTTTCATTAAATAAAGTGACACTGTAAAAATTTTAAAAACACATCTATAATTACGAACGAACAAAACAACGAATGGTTTAAACAGTGAAGAGTTGAAACAACCCCCAATAGTTGTAAATAGAGTGCACAGTGAAGAGTTAAAACAACCACCAACCAATAGTTGTAAATAAAGTGCACAGTGAAGAGTTGAAACAACCCCCAATAGTTGTAAATAAAGTGCACAGTGAAGAGTTAAAACAACCACCAATAGTTGTAAGTAAAGTGCACAGTGAAGAGTTAAAACAACCACCAATAGTTGTAAATAAAGTGCATAGTGAAGAGTTAAAACAACCACCAATAGTTGTAAATAAAGTGCACAGTGAAGAGTTGAAACAACCCCCAATAGTTGTAAATAAAGTGCACAGTGAAGAGTTAAAACAACCACCAATAGTTGTAAATAAAGTGCACAGTGAAGAGTTAAAACAACCACCAATAGTTGTAAATAAAGTGCACAGTGAAGAGTTAAAACAACCACCAACAGTTGTAAATAAAGTGCAAAGTGAAGAGTTGAAACAACCACCAATAGTTGTAAATAAAGTGCACAGTGAAGAGTTGAAACAACCACCAATAGTTGTAAATAAAGTGCACAGTGAAGAGTCAAAACAACCACCAATAGTTGTAAATAAAGTACACAGTGAAGGGGTAAAACAACCACCAATAGTTGTAAATAAAGTGCACAGTGAAGAGTTAAAACAACCACCAATAGTTGTAAATAAAGTACACAGTGAAGAGTTAAAACAACCACCAATAATTGTAAATAAAGTGCACGGTGAAGAGTTGAAACAACCACCAATAGTTGTAAATAAATTACACAGTGAAGAGTTACAACAACCACCAATAATTGTAAATAAAGTGCACAGTGAAGGGTTAAAACAACCACCAATAGTTGTAAATAAAGTACACAGTGAAGAGTTAAAACAATCACCAATAGTTGTAAGTAAAGTGCACAGTGAAGAGGTACAAAAACCACCAATAGTTGTAAGTATAGTGCACAGTGAAGAGTTACAACAACCACCAATAGTTGTAAATAAAGTGCACAGTGATGAGTTACAACAACCACCAATAGTTGTAAATAAAGTGCACAGTGAAGAGTTACAACAACCACCAATAGTTGTAAATAAAGTGCACAGTGAAAAGTCAAAACAACCACCAATAGTTGTAAATAAAGTACACAGTGAAGGGGTAAAACAACCACCAATAATTGTAAATAAAGTGCACGGTGAAGAGTTAAAACAAACACCAATAGTTGTAAATGAAGTGCACAGTGAAGAGTTAAAACAACCACCAATAGTTGTAAATAAAGTACACAGTGAAGGGGTAAAACAACCACCAATAGTTGTAAATAAAGTGCACGGTGAAGAGTTAAAACAACCACCAATAGTTGTAAATAAAGTGCACGGTGAAGAGTTGAAACAACCTCCAATAGTTGTAAATAAAGTGCACAGTGAAGAGTTAAAACAACCACCAATAGTTGTAAATAAAGTGCACGGTGAAGAGTTGAAACAACCTCCAATAGTTGTAAATAAAGTGCACAGTGAAGGGGTAAAACAACCACCAATAGTTGTAAATAAAGTACACAGTGAAGAGTTACAACAACCACCAATAATTGTAAATAAAGTGCACAGTGAAGGGTTAAAACAACCACCAATAGTTGTAAATAAAGTACACAGTGAAGAGTTAAAACAAACACCAATAGTTGTAAGTAAAGTGCACAGTGAAGAGGTACAAAAACCACCAATAGTTGTAAATAAAGTACACAGTGATGAGTTACAACAATCACCAATATTTGTAAATAAAGTGCACAGTGAATAGTTACAACAACCACCAATAGTTGTAAATAAAGTGCACAGTGAAGAGTTAAAACAACCACCAATAGTTGTAAATAAAGTGCACAGTGAAGAGTTGAAACAACCCCCAATAGTTGTAAATAAAGTGCACAGTGATGAGTTAAAACAACCACCAATAGTTGTAAGTAAAGTGCACAGTGAAGAGTTAAAACAACCACCAATAGTTGTAAATAAAGTGCACAGTGAAGAGTTAAAACAACCACCAATAGTTGTAAATAAAGTGCACAGTGAAGAGTTGAAACAACCCCCAATAGTTGTAAATAAAGTGCACAGTGAAGAGTTAAAACAACCACCAATAGTTGTAAATAAAGTGCACAGTGAAGAGTTAAAACAACCACCAATAGTTGTAAATAAAGTGCACAGTGAAGAGTTAAAACAACCACCAATAGTTGTAAATAAAGTGCACAGTGAAGGGTAAAAACAACCACCAATAGTTGTAAATAAAGTGCACAGTGAAGAGTTAAAACAACCACCAACAGTTGTAAATAAAGTGCACAGTGAAGAGTTGAAACAACCCCCAATAGTTGTAAATAAAGTGCACAGTGAAGAGTTAAAACAACCACCAATAGTTGTAAATAAAGTGCACAGTGAAGAGTTGAAACAACCACCAATAGTTGTAAATAAAGTGCACAGTGAAGAGTTAAAACAACCACCAATAGTTGTAAATAAAGTGCACAGTGAAGAGTCAAAACAACCACCAATAGTTGTAAATAAAGTACACAGTGAAGGGGTGAAACAACCACCAATAGTTGTAAATAAAGTGCACAGTGAAGAGTTAAAACAACCACCAATAGTTGTAAATAAAGTACACAGTGAAGGGGTGAAACAACCACCAATAGTTGTAAATAAAGTGCACAGTGAAGAGTTAAAACAACCACCAATAGTTGTGAATAAAGTGCACAGTGAAGAGTTAAAAAAATCACCAATAGTTGTAAATAAAGTGCACAGTGAAGAGTTAAAACAATCACCAATAGTTGTAAATAAAGTGCACAGTGAAGAGTTAAAACAACCACCAATAGTTGTAAATAAAGTGCACAGTGAAGAGTTACAACAACCACCAATAATTGTAAATAAAGTGCACAGTGAAGGGTTAAAACAACCACCAATAGTTGTAAATAAAGTACACAGTGAAGAGTTAAAACAATCACCAATAGTTGTAAGTAAAGTGCACAGTGAAGAGGTACAAAAACCACCAATAGTTGTAAGTATAGTGCACAGTGAAGAGTTACAACAACCACCAATAGTTGTAAATAAAGTACACAGTGATGAGTTACAACAATCACCAATAGTTGTAAATAAAGAGCACAGTGAATAGTTACAACAACCACCAGTAGTTGTAAATAAAGTGCACAGTGAATAGTTACAACAACCACCAATAGTTGTAAATAAAGTGCACAGTGAAGAGTTACAACAACCACCAATAGTTGTAAATAAAGTGCACAGTGAATAGTTACAACAACCACCAATAGTTGTAAATAAAGTGCACAGAGAAAAGTTACAACAACCATCAATAGTTGTAAATAAAGTGCACAGTGAAGAGTTAAAACAACCACCAATAGTTGTAAATAAAGTGCACAGTGAAGGGTTAAAACAACCACCAATAGTTGTAAATAAAGTACACAGTGAAGAGTTAAAACAACCACCAATAGTTGTTAGTAAAGTGCACAGTGAAGAGGTACGAAAACCACCAATAGTTGTAAATAAAGTACACAGTGATGAGTTACAACAATCACCAATATTTGTAAATAAAGTGCACAGTGAATAGTTACAACAACCACCAATAGTTGTAAATAAAGTGCACAGTGAAGAGTTAAAACAACCACCAATAGTTGTAAATAAAGTGCACAGTGAAGAGTTGAAACAACCCCAATAGTTGTAAATAAAGTGCACAGTGAAGAGTTAAAACAACCACCAATAGTTGTGGGTAAAGTGCACAATGAAGAGTTAAAACAACCACCAATAGTTGTAAATAAAGTGCACAGTGAAGAGTTAAAACAACCACCAATAGTTGTAAATAAAGTGCACAGTGAAGAGTTGAAACAACCCCCAATAGTTGTAAATAAAGTGCACA
This sequence comes from Caprella mutica, assembly GCA_947561585.1. Classification (NCBI taxonomy): domain Eukaryota; kingdom Metazoa; phylum Arthropoda; class Malacostraca; order Amphipoda; family Caprellidae; genus Caprella; species Caprella mutica. Next base: position 91,423 of record CANNZV010002800.1, on the reverse strand, counting down.
GTGAAGAGTTAAAACAACCACCAATAGTTGTAAATAAAGTGCACAGTGAAGAGTTAAAACAACCACCAATAGTTGTAAATAAAGTGCACAGTGAAGAGTTAAAACAACCACCAATAGTTGTAAATAAAGTGCACAGTGAAGGGTAAAAACAACCACCAATAGTTGTAAATAAAGTGCACAGTGAAGAGTTAAAACAACCACCAACAGTTGTAAATAAAGTGCACAGTGAAGAGTTGAAACAACCCCCAATAGTTGTAAATAAAGTGCACAGTGAAGAGTTAAAACAACCACCAATAGTTGTAAATAAAGTGCACAGTGAAGAGTTGAAACAACCACCAATAATTGTAAATAAAGTGCACAGTGAAGAGTTAAAACAACCACCAATAGTTGTAAATAAAGTGCACAGTGAAGAGTCAAAACAACCACCAATAGTTGTAAATAAAGTACACAGTGAAGGGGTGAAACAACCACCAATAGTTGTAAATAAAGTGCACAGTGAAGAGTTAAAACAACCACCAATAGTTGTAAATAAAGTACACAGTGAAGGGGTGAAACAACCACCAATAGTTGTAAATAAAGTGCACAGTGAAGAGTTAAAACAACCACCAATAGTTGTGAATAAAGTGCACAGTGAAGAGTTAAAACAATCACCAATAGTTGTAAATAAAGTGCACAGTGAAGAGTTAAAACAATCACCAATAGTTGTAAATAAAGTGCACAGTGAAGAGTTAAAACAACCACCAATAGTTGTAAATAAAGTGCACAGTGAAGAGTTACAACAACCACCAATAATTGTAAATAAAGTGCACAGTGAAGGGTTAAAACAACCACCAATAGTTGTAAATAAAGTACACAGTGAAGAGTTAAAACAATCACCAATAGTTGTAAGTAAAGTGCACAGTGAAGAGGTACAAAAACCACCAATAGTTGTAAGTATAGTGCACAGTGAAGAGTTACAACAACCACCAATAGTTGTAAATAAAGTACAGAGTGATGAGTTACAACAATCACCAATAGTTGTAAATAAAGAGCACAGTGAATAGTTACAACAACCACCAGTAGTTGTAAATAAAGTGCACAGTGAATAGTTACAACAACCACCAATAGTTGTAAATAAAGTGCACAGTGAAGAGTTACAACAACCACCAATAGTTGTAAATAAAGTACACAGTGAATAGTTACAACAACCACCAATAGTTGTAAATAAAGTACACAGAGAAAAGTTACAACAACCATCAATAGTTGTAAATAAAGTGCACAGTGAAGAGTTAAAACAACCACCAATAGTTGTAAATAAAGTGCACAGTGAAGGGTTAAAACAACCACCAATAGTTGTAAATAAAGTGCACAGTGAATAGTTACAACAACCATCAATAGTTGTAAATAAAGTGCACAGTGAAGAGTTAAAACAACCACCAACAGTTGTAAATAAAGTGCACAGTGAAGGGTTAAAACAACCACCAATAGTTGTAAATAAAGTACACAGTGAAGAGTTAAAACAACCACCAATAGTTGTAAGTAAAGTGCACAGTGAAGAGGTACAAAAACCACCAATAGTTGTAAATAAAGTACACAGTGATGAGTTACAACAATCACCAATATTTGTAAATAAAGTGCACAGTGATTAGTTACAACAACCACCAATAGTTGTAAATAAAGTGCACAGTGAAGAGTTAAAACAACCACCAATAGTTGTAAATAAAGTGCACAGTGAAGAGTTGAAACAACCCCCAATAGTTGTAAATAAAGTGCACAGTGAAGAGTTAAAACAACCACCAATAGTTGTAAGTAAAGTGCACAGTGAAGAGTTAAAACAACCACCAATAGTTGTAAAAAAAGTGCACAGTGAAGAGTTAAAACAACCACCAATAGTTGTAAATAAAGTGCACAGTGAAGAGTTGAAACAACCCCCAATAGTTGTAAATAAAGTGCACAGTGAAGAGTTAAAACAACCACCAATAGTTGTAAATAAAGTGCACAGTGAAGAGTTAAAACAACCACCAATAGTTGTAAATAAAGTGCACAGTGAAGAGTTAAAACAACCACCAATAGTTGTAAATAAAGTGCACAGTGAAGGGTAAAAACAACCACCAATAGTTGTAAATAAAGTGCACAGTGAAGAGTTAAAACAACCACCAACAGTTGTAAATAAAGTGCACAGTGAAGAGTTGAAACAACCCCCAATAGTTGTAAATAAAGTGCACAGTGAAGAGTTAAAACAACCACCAATAGTTGTAAATAAAGTGCACAGTGAAGAGTTGAAACAACCACCAATAGTTGTAAATAAAGTGCACAGTGAAGAGTTAAAACAACCACCAATAGTTGTAAATAAAGTGCACAGTGAAGAGTCAAAACAACCACCAATAGTTGTAAATAAAGTACACAGTGAAGGGGTGAAACAACCACCAATAGTTGTAAATAAAGTGCACAGTGAAGAGTTAAAACAACCACCAATAGTTGTAAATAAAGTACACAGTGAAGGGGTGAAACAACCACCAATAGTTGTAAATAAAGTGCACAGTGAAGAGTTAAAACAACCACCAATAGTTGTGAATAAAGTGCACAGTGAAGAGTTAAAACAATCACCAATAGTTGTAAATAAAGTGCACAGTGAAGAGTTAAAACAATCACCAATAGTTGTAAATAAAGTGCACAGTGAAGAGTTAAAACAACCACCAATAGTTGTAAATAAAGTGCACAGTGAAGAGTTACAACAACCACCAATAATTGTAAATAAAGTGCACAGTGAAGGGTTAAAACAACCACCAATAGTTGTAAATAAAGTACACAGTGAAGAGTTAAAACAATCACCAATAGTTGTAAGTAAAGTGCACAGTGAAGAGGTACAAAAACCACCAATAGTTGTAAGTATAGTGCACAGTGAAGAGTTACAACAACCACCAATAGTTGTAAATAAAGTACACAGTGATGAGTTACAACAATCACCAATAGTTGTAAATAAAGAGCACAGTGAATAGTTACAACAACCACCAGTAGTTGTAAATAAAGTGCACAGTGAATAGTTACAACAACCACCAATAGTTGTAAATAAAGTGCACAGTGAAGAGTTACAACAACCACCAATAGTTGTAAATAAAGTGCACAGTGAATAGTTACAACAACCACCAATAGTTGTAAATAAAGTGCACAGAGAAAAGTTACAACAACCATCAATAGTTGTAAATAAAGTGCACAGTGGAGAGTTAAAACAACCACCAATAGTTGTAAATAAAGTGCACAGTGAAGGGTTAAAACAACCACCAATAGTTGTAAATAAAGTGCACAGTGAATAGTTACAACAACCATCAATAGTTGTAAATAAAGTGCACAGTGAAGAGTTAAAACAACCACCAATAGTTGTAAATAAAGTGCACAGTGAGGGGTTAAAACAACCTCCAATAGTTGTAAATAAAGTGCACAGTGAAGAGTTAAAACAATCACCAATAGTTGTAAATAAAGTGCACAGTGAGGGGTTAAAACAACCTCCAATAGTTGTAAATAAAGTGCACAGTGAAGAGTTAAAACAATCACCAATAGTTGTAAATAAAGTGCACTGTGAAGAGTTAAAACAACCACCAATAGTTGTAAATAAAGTTCACAGTGAAGAGTTAAAACAACCTCCAATAGTTGTAAATAAAGTGCACAGTGAAGAGTTAAAACAACCACCAATAGTTGTAAATAAAGTGCACAGTGAAGAGTTAAAACAACCACCAATAGTTGTAAATAAAATGCACAGTGAAGAGTTAAAACAACCACCAATAGTTGTAAATAAAGTGTACAGTGAAGAGTTAAAACAACCACCAATAGTTGTAAATAAAGTGCACAGTGAAGAGTTAAAACAACCACCAATAGTTGTAAATAAAGTGCACAGTGAAGAGTTAAAACAACCACCAATAGTTGTAAATAAAATGCACAGTGAAGAGTTAAAACAACCACCAATAGTTGTAAATAAAGTGTACAGTGAAGAGTTAAAACAACCACCAATAGTTGTAAATAAAGTGCACAGTGAAGAGTTAAAACAACCACCAATAGTTGTGAATAAAGTGCACAGTGAAGAGTTAAAACAATCACCAATAGTTGTAAATAAAGTGCACAGTGAGGGGTTAAAACAACCTCCAATAGTTGTAAATAAAGTGCACAGTGAAGAGTTAAAACAATCACCAATAGTTGTAAATAAAGTGCACTGTGAAGAGTTAAAACAACCACCAATAGTTGTAAATAAAGTTCACAGTGAAGAGTTAAAACAACCTCCAATAGTTGTAAATAAAGTGCACAGTGAAGAGTTAAAACAACCACCAATAGTTGTAAATAAAGTGCACAGTGAAGAGTTAAAACAACCACCAATAGTTGTAAATAAAATGCACAGTGAAGAGTTAAAACAACCACCAATAGTTGTAAATAAAGTGTACAGTGAAGAGTTAAAACAACCACCAATAGTTGTAAATAAAGTGCACAGTGAAGAGTTAAAACAACCACCAATAGTTGTAAATAAAGTGCACAGTGAAGAGTTAAAACAACCACCAATAGTTGTAAATAAAGTGCACAGTGAAGGGGTAAAACAACCACCAATAGTTGTAAATAAAGTGTACAGTGAAGAGTTAAAACAACCTCCAATAGTTGTAAATAAAGTGCACAGTGAAGAGTTAAAACAACCACCAATAGTTGTAAATAAAGTGCACAGTGAAGAGTTAAAACAACCAATAGTTGTAAATAAAGTGCACAGTGAAGAGTTAAAACAACCACCAATAGTTGTAAATAAAGTGTACAGTGAAGAGTTAAAACAACCTCCAATAGTTGTAAATAAAGTGCACAGTGAAGAGTTAAAACAATCACCAATAGTTGTAAATAAAGTGCACAGTGAGGGGTTAAAACAACCTCCAATAGTTGTAAATAAAGTGCACAGTGAAGAGTTAAAACAATCACCAATAGTTGTAAATAAAGTG